>CM035423.1:52920250-53107750 GCA_020310875.1 Ceratopteris richardii
TGCATTCAAGCCTGTATTCTCCCTGTTCTCACAAACCCAAAGAGGCATACCCTTCACCGAGGCTAGGCATAAAGAAACCAAAATCAAAGAACCCAAATTCCATAAAAGAATTACAACATATCTTGCCAATGTATTGAATATCTTTTGGCCAATCAAATGGAGCAAGTACATGCTCTAGTGGATGAAACAATAAACTACCTCACATAGGCTGGGCACAGCCACAGTACAGCCCTTGCTACCTTGCTCCTTGTGAGATACCATAAACGAGTGGTGGATAGACTTACAAAGACCACTTGGATATATCCAGTACATACACGGACTTCTACACAATGAGTGATTTGAGGAGCAAGGAGTTGAAATAAATGCATTGGATGAGGCATATAATGCCAAAGAACTAGAATAAAAAAACGTCATCATGATAATTCACCCGATATTGTACAGCAACTTTTTTATGCGGTAAACACCACCTAAAACAAAGTTTAGAAATCAAAACTGTGTTATTTTACCTATTCATTTCTGTTCCACTGTCACTTAATAAAGGCGAAAGAGAGAATCGACTTGAAAAATGCCATTGCAATGGAATCGGCCTTCGTTTCGAAGTCACTAGTTCAGTAGGACCATGGACCTATAAAAAATAATAGCATTAGCATATTTTGAATCACATGAATCAATGGAACCATGTTTCATCACATCCAATAACCTGTGCAATCCAACCAGCAAACTCATCTGCATTTGCCACAGTTGCAGATAGGCATATAAGCTGGACCTCCTTTGGACAGTATATGACCTGAGCTAAAGGTAAAAAGAAAGTTTTCCGAAAACAAGCTCAATGCTTCTGTATTTCTGGAAGAAGGTATTACCAACAATCTGATTTCTCAAACAACTACACAACTCTGTTTTTCCATGTGCTTTACGTACACCTAAACACCAATTAATGAACCAAATAAGCATGTTCGTCATCCACGCATGGGTTATCCTTTATCTTCTTCCATATGGTGCTTTCCTTTTCCAACAATAGCAGACTCTTCATAGGCAGGAGAAAATATATATTCTTGTGCTCAAATGAAAATCAATGGTTTGCCAAGAATGCATATGAATCATTTGGTTCAGAAACACAAACTGGAAAAAGGGAGGGGGCTGGGGATTCGTAGAACTCTGATGCTACTCTGATGCTAGAAATAACCATGCAATAAAGGACTCTTTTTTATAATACAGCTACATTGACCAATTCTAAAAATAGCAGTATGATTTTGATTAGACCACATACCACCTCTTCCCACACTGTTCCTCTTGATATATCACTAAGGTAATGAACTTCATCTAGTACAATGGCAGAAACTTTGTGCAGCTGATCTCCTTCCTCTGAAGTCCCAATGCTACAAAAGCCGATTGCACAAGCAAAATGTTTTAAAATGCCATGTTGAGCTAGCAATATGTAAAACAGAAATTCACATCTAAAAAAAGAAAGAATCACTGCAAACAAAAAGAGATGTTGAATAATTTCCAAAAGAATTTCCAGCTATTGACTGAAATTAACAACCTTTGATACAACATGTTTCGCAGAATCTCTGTTGTCATGATCAAGATTGATGCATCTCTATTAATGGCAGCATCTCCTGTAATCAGTCCTACGTTTTCTTCTCCAAACATAGTCCTGTTTGTGTCAAATGATAGAGTTGAAAATCCAAAGAAATTACATGCAAACAGTTTATAAACTTCATGCAGCAAAATTTTATCTAATTACTAACGGTTGCTTCCTGCAGAAGCTAGTACAACTTACATCCCTACTCACAGTGCCTTGCATACCTGAACTCCCGAAGCTTTTGATTGGAAAGAGCTTTCAAAGGTGTGGTATAAAACAAACGTTTCTGCATTGCTAAAGTTGCAGCAGCGGCACATTCTGCAATCAAAGTCTTTCCACTGCTAGTTGGAGCACACACCACCACTGAGGAGCCATTTAAAAATCCCTCTATAGCAAGGCGCTGCAATCCATTGATTTCTTTCATTATGTACCTCCTAAAAAATCATTGTTTCTACGTTCATGTGCAGCTACAGCTGATGTGAGAACTAAACTTCTTAAGATTCACTCAATTTTCAAAACCTAAAAAATGAATCAAATTCGTCCATAATAGACTGAATATTCATCATTTCCAAATTCTGGATAATTGCCTAAATCAGAGACATTGATAAAAAATACAATCTTTTAAGAAATTTTTAAATGTGTGCACAACAGAAAGCAAGCTCGATGTATCCCCATTAGTAAGCTGATTCTGCACTTGAATTTCTTTCAATCCAATCACATTCACTTATAAACGTGATGAACTATACATATATACATAATACCACAATGAATCAAGCCAAAACCCCAAATTCACCCTAAAATAGCAATGTAACTATAAACTCATGGTAGTCAACCATAAGACTACATACACATCAACTCCATTTTGCATAGAATAAACTAAATACAATGCCCTCTTCAGACTTCAGTTACGTCTTCAGTGTCCAAATATGGGTATAGAACTAAGAATGAAAACATGCTCTCACACCACACGACACTCACATACACCACACACATGATCTCATAGGAAGCTCTGTGAACTGAGTTTCTAGTACTTCCGGAAGCAATGGGCAAACTCAGCTATAATGAAGCTTCGCATGATATAAAAGCTAAAGATAAAAAAAAATAAAACAAATGCATAGTTGACAGGATATGCACACCTATCAATTGGTCACAACTTGGATGAAGATCCCACAAGTGAAAAATGTACGTCTGCTAATGCAACAGATATATCTTTAGGATGAATCAACACAAAGCCCTAATTCACCGTCAAATGAAAGTGAAACTATACATTTATGGTAATCAACCACAAGGTTATATATCCATCAGCATCATTATGTAATATGCACACACACCAACACACACATGCATGATGCTTTTTTTTTTCAAAAAAGAAAATCCCTTTGTTATTCCACTTTTACATACACATCAAAGTCCCTAGAGTATCCTATAGATCTTATTTCTTGGGCCTAGAAATTAATGTGTAAGAAGTGCATAGCTTCTCCTATTTCATTCCAAATGTTGTGTGTCATAAGACACAAGGTTAAAAGAACTTCCGGGTAAAGCATCAAAATACAATTATATTTTTTGAAAAATAGCAGCATCATTTGATGGCCTGTGGAACCAAAGGATCAAGATGTAACCTGGTCCACAATAGGAATTATGTAGGATCACAATTACTGAAACAACAAAGCAAAAACTCACGCAGGAGTATATTCTTCAGGAGTGATAAGAGATAGACAATAAAAATCAATTAATTTGTTGAATAAAATGAGATATATTCAATCTACAATTATGAAACAAGATTATTTACAGAATATAAATGTAGGAAAGCTCTAATTTGTTGAAATAATGCTCCAATATCTTCGCATTTGCTATATACTTGTTGTAAAAAGTAAAAAACAGCCAAAGGATGCTGAAACTCAAGGTTCTTTGCTATAGTACTTTCCACAACTTGAAAAAGATAAAAAAAATACAGAAAGAATGGCTGTATGTGCAGAAAACCAGCTGAATATGGTTGAAAGCTGCAGCATAAGCTGAGTGAGTTACTCTGACATACCTACTCACTCACTCAGCTCTGGTAAGCTGCGTGAATGAGTGGGTACATCAGAATAACTCAAAATCCTACCAAAGACTTGCAAAAACCTCTCCCATGTGCGAGTTTTTTGAGTCAATAACAGCTTTACCGCTCACCTTCAATGCGAATCAATGCTTTAAGATGTTGAAAATGTAATCTTCCACAAGAGGGATTGCACATATTTTGAGTTTTGGTCAGTTTTAGACAAAGTCAACCATGATCAAAGATGGTCGAAATTGGTCAAAGTTTGCATAAAATCTTACTTCAGATATGGAATGTGCTACTCAAGGGCTATGTGTTGATAGTTTGAATTTGGACCACATTTGAGCGGTCAAAAGTCAAGCCCTAATTTTTGTGATTTGCATGAAAACAGTTTTTATGCATGAAAGGCAGTTCTTAAAAGGGAAAAGCAATATATCACATGATTTTGATCCAAAAAATATAAAAAATAATTTTAAAAACCCATTAGGATTCCATAATTTTCGAAAATAAGGTTTCCAAAAATTATGAAATCTTGCTTTTTGAGTTTTTTTGAAGTTTTTTTAAATTGCTTTTCATGTATGATCAAAAGCTATATAAAGAGGTGTTGTCGATAGCACACAAATCACTCACTTTTTGAGGGCTAGACATGAGCCAGACTCTATGGAGGTCTTCTTCAACCTTGTGGAGGAGTGGAGCTAGGGTTTCATCTTCTTCAAAGGATGTGCAGCAGTTAGGGTTTATGATTTTTCTTCTACAATAAGAAAGTCATGAGCTTGGAGTTTATCTATACATGGAGGAGATCATCTACACTTTATGGAGATTGTAAAGTCATGAAAATATGATGCAGATTGATGCATATATGCAATCTTTATGATTCTTTGTAACATTCATGTATTTTATATTTTGAAATGTATTGAATATATATGAAGCTTTGCTCCTTCATCTCTCTATTGTCTTGTCTATCCTCTTTCATGTTAGAAACTTGTTGGATACATGTGGAACTTGCAAAGCTAGAAGCACTAGATCTCCACCCCATAGAGCACTTAAGATGGCTCTCATCAATGGTAATAGTGCCCAAAAAGGATAGTGATAAGATATGAGTTTGTGTTGACTTCAGAGCCTCAAACAAAGCAACCATAGACGACAGATTTACCCAGCCCTTTACTAAGCAAGTGTTAGAAGAAGTTGTAGGTCACACTTTGTATAGTTTTCTAGATGGTTTCAGTGGCCATTCATCCTAGTGAAAAGCAAACTCAACCCCAAATATGCCAAAGCAATACGAGTGGAACTTGCAAAGCTAGAAGCATTAGATCTCCACCCTGTAGAGCACTTAAGATGGCTCTCATCAATGGTATTAGTGCGCAAAAAGGATAGTGATAAGATACGAGTTTGTGTTGACTTCAGAGCCTTAAACAAAGCAACCATACACAGAGGATTTCCCCAACCCTTTACGAAGCAAGTGTTAGAAGACGTCGCAGGTCACACTTTGTATAGTTTTCTAGATGGTTTCAGTGGCTACGACCAAATAGCCATTCATCCTAACAATGAAGAAAAGACATCATTTGTCACACCTTGGGGCACATATGTCTATTCAAGGATGGCTTTTGGATTGAAAAATGCTCCCATTACCTTCAATTGATCAATGCACTTAATTCTTGGCAAGTAGCTCAATAGTTTTTTTACTAATTTTTATGGATAATTTCTCCAGCTTTTCAAGATAAGGGGAAAGATATGTGGTGCAAGATGTTCTCCAACACCTAGGGCATCTAAAAGAGATACTTGAAAGATATAAGGAGATATGGTTATAGTTGAATCCATGAGAGTATCACTTCTTGGTAACCAAAGGTAATTTGCTGGGTCATATAGTATTTCACAATAGATCCAAGTAAAGTTTGAGCTAATTCTTTCATGCCAATCCTCAAAAACCCCA
Source organism: Ceratopteris richardii (assembly GCA_020310875.1). NCBI lineage: Eukaryota > Viridiplantae > Streptophyta > Polypodiopsida > Polypodiales > Pteridaceae > Ceratopteris > Ceratopteris richardii. The sequence goes on from CM035423.1 coordinate 52,925,798, forward strand.
AAGAAGTGCAAAGATTTCTAAGGCACACAAGATATCATAGAGAATTTATACACATGTATTCAGAAATAGTAAGGCCACTATCACGACTCACTGATCACAAAGAACTATTTATATGGAGTAAAGATGAAGATAGAGTATTTCAAGAACCGAATCTCAAATTATTGCACCTCTTATGCCAAATTGGTCTCTGGAGTCTCATGTACACATCGATGCTAGTCTTCATACAGTAGGGGTTGTCTTGGCACAACCATATGACAATCATAAGTTAGACCAACCAATTCGCTACATTAGTAGGTATTGACTAAAGCTGAACAGAATTATAGCACAACAAAAAGGGAAAAAATGGCGATAGTCTTTGCACTAGAGAAGCTTCGACACTATTTGTTAGGGTTACACTACATAAGTGATATAAGATCATCAACCCATGAAATACTTAATCAATAAACCTCGAGTGGCTGAAAGGATTTTGAGATGGAATATGAACTTGAGATGCAAATCAGACCTGAACAGAGCACTTCATGGAAGAACAAGTCTCACTCACTCCAAAGGAGAACCAGCTATAGGCATCAAAGACGAGCTGGTGGATAGTCAGCTTTTCATAGTAACTCCTCACTCATAATGATATGCAAGTATCATCCAATTCCTTCCAATGAGAAATTTACCACCTTCTTTAAATCCTCCAGAGAAGAGGAGGCTCCTAATGAAGACAAAACGTGTTTACTCTCATACATGGCAAACTCTTTAGACTTGGTCAACATGGGATCCTACGATGATGTTTGTTTAACGATGAAGTGCAGAAATGGCTATAAGTGGGCATCAAGATGGCTACTCAATGGAAAGAGATACTGCACACAAACTACTTCGACATGGTATATGGTGATCAAGCATCTTTGAAGACTCCATGGATTTCGTTAGAAAGTATGACAAGTGCCAACGTTGTGCACCAAAGCCAACTCAGGTGCATTTCCAACCTCTCAATGTCTTACTTGGATGCAATACTTCATATACGGATAGAAGGCATTTAGTATACAGCTTCATAATAACTTGCCAAGACTCCTAATGAGGCCATTGATGTGAATGACTGAATAACAGATTTCAATTCGTATAAAATAAACCTTCAATAGTGTGTGATCCAATGGATACCTGAAATTTGTCGATTTTGAATTCATACAGTGCCGCAAGGTCCCTTGCAGTAATCTTACCGTCTGTCTCCCACTGTACCCTAAGACAGAAGTCTTTTACCCTTCCAAAAATATCACTCTTCTCATTCATAATTTCGTTTGCAAGATATTCGGACCCCTCATCATCCTCCTCTTCATCATCTTCCAACATAAGCTCTTCCAGATCTACAAGGTCTTCAATTGCACCATCGATACCTCCCAATTCATCATCAGTGGCATCATACTCGTCGATTTCATCATCTTCCCTCGTGAGAAACGAGGCCTCTTCTCTACCAGCGATTCCTGAAGGGTCATCGTTGTCGCGTACGCTGTATTCGCGTACAGAGAAAGATTTTCTGACCTCAAGCTTCTTCTCAGGAAGAAGGCCAGCTCCATCTCTCTCGGCAATAAGCGAACCAGGCCTGAAAGGAGAGGGCCGCCGATGGGGATGCGTGGAGGTTGAAGGAATAGAATGGGTGTTCCTGGAAGTAACGGGAGAAAGAAGGCGGCATCGATGATGGTTCTGTTTGCAGTAGTGATGTAAAGAGCAGCTGCTCTCCCCTGAAGGAAAGCAGAAATGTTTGCAGAGGGCCATAGCTAGTTCGGCCCCAGCTTCACGTTGGAAGGAACTTCGTCACTGACCAGAAGCAGATTACTGACGTCCGGAAAACCAACTTACAACCACTGAAATATCTGTTTCCCTCAGTTCCGTTTTGCCTTTATTTTATTCAAAAAGCTCTTCAAATAAAAAATACAAAGAAGAGGTTGATAATCTCAAACGTGGATCCAAATTATTTTTATTTCTTTGTGTGTGTAAATATTCTAGAGACTACATTCGCTCATAGAATCACAAATGAAAAGTGTGCTTCCAAGAGAAAAGTGAGTGGATCATGACATGAAAAATCTCATACGAGCATGGAGTGAGCCCTCAAATTTATAACTAAGATTGAAGTAAGAGAATCCTTTATAAATTTGGAGAGAAGCTTCATAAATTACATAGTATATGGGATTATTTTGCTTCAATGGGAATCATCCAAAAGCAAAACGGAAAGTGTTCCGAATACTAAGAGTGCTTCAAGATAGAGATACACTCATATACACGTGAAATTGGATAGAAATGGATGAATAGAGAGATGTAAAAATTAAATCCTCTGCAAATCCATTTGGAGTGTATGAAAGTTGTAGGAATTCATAAAGTAATATTGAAAATGTGTATAATATAATGCATTAACGACAAGAATTCCAAATAGATAAAAGGAATTCCAAATAAATAGCCTTCATGTAGGTGCAAAGTATATTTTCCATACATGTTCTGCAAGTATTCCAACGAATGTCCAATGGATGGATCAATTGAAACTCCACACATAATCCACCAAAGAAGTACATTGATATAGAAGTCACTAGACGAGGTCATTGTCGTAGCAAAGTAGTTATGAGCATACATAGGAATGTCCAATGGATGGATCAATTGAATACTCCACATATAATACCAAAGAAGTACATTGATATAGAACTCACTAGACGAGGTCATTGTCTTAGCAAAGTAGTTCTGAGCATACATAGGATTGAGAACCTCCTGTCTTAGATTTTGTTAGGATTAGAGTCACCATGAAATATCATGCTTAGAAATTTAAGTGATAAAAATAGATAAGACCAAGGCATGATAATATGCTACTATAGTCTCAATTCCTATGGAAAAGGAAATTGAACCTCAAAGTGGATCATCACCTAAGCATGTAGCTAAGTCATAGCCCCCTCTGCAACATAGTGGTAAAGATCCGACTTGCACGTGTGATCCCCCTTTGAAATATAGTGTCAAAGATGCAAGTAGATTATATGATTCTTGGAATGATATAAAGGATCCTAGAGTTGTACCCATAGTGTCCATACATAATTTGGGCTCATCACATTGCTAAGAATTCATGTGAACTATTGAATGGAAAAAAGGAATTGAATAAGTCTTTGATGCAAAGGTAGTGTCACTATCTCAAAATTAAGATCTAACAATTCAAAGCTTAGGTGAATGATAACCTTCTAATGCAACAACTTAAGGAGGATGCATGTGTATTTCTATATGTAAGATCTCTGATGATGATTCACATACCTATAGAATTTGAAGGAAAAGGGCATACTTCACCAAGTGTGGCTCAACTAATTGCTTCTTCTATTTTAGTTGTAAAGATATTTTGGGTGTTATGATTAAAGAATATGCACTCTCTAGGATAGCTACAAAAAGATCCCCCGCTAAATGATAGATGGATGGATTAATTTTTCCACTTGGAACACCATGTGAAGAGTACTTAGTATATTCTTTAGAGATGATATCCTTCAAAACAATGATTGAATTTTTTTGAGGATCATAAGCTTTGGAATTTTTTATGTAGCCTATAAAAATGTAATTCTTTGACTTAGAATTAATTAAGTTTGTGCCTATCTTCTTTTGACACATGGACATGGAAATCACTTTTAAGTACTTTAAAATAGCTAACTGATGGTTTTTTACAATAGTAAGCTTCAACTGGTGAAAGTTTTAGAAGTCCATTTGCAAAACCTCAATTGATTATGTGCATTTTTGTGTGAACTTCCACAGCTCAAATCTTGTAAAGATATTCTTTGTGATGGAACATGGTGTGCATCATCTCCATTACACTTATGATTCTTTCTTCAATCATTCCATTCTAAAAAGGAGAATATTCTAGATTAACTTGTTGCTTAATACATTTTTGCTTCAAGAAGTTAATGAAAGTGTGATTTATAAACTCACCACTTCTATCCAATTTATGTTGATATATTTAGGTAGTGATGTGTGTGAACACACTAGGACTGCCTAAACACTTTTTTTCCTCTTTAGGAGGTTTTTTTCCCCCGGTTTGTGTATACACCTATTGCCCTAATGGGTTACGTATATTTGTACATTCTAGTGGTAATACATTCAGTATTGTGTGTTGTGATCCAAGCTTCTTCTTCTTCCTTGTGTTGTTCATGTGCTTCCGCAAACCTCAAACTCCAATAATTGATATCAGAGCAAGTCGCCACTTCATCTAGGGTGTCATCGATGCCCCTCTAGTCAGAGTCTCAGAATCACATGAAATTTGGTGATCATACTCAAGCTGATTAGGAGATCAAAAAGGCTTCGCTTTGTGGTGCCAAAATCGTGATCTGAGCTTGTTTCGGCCTTCGAACACACTATCGTAGCACTTGTGTAGGCTATTTCATCTTTTTATGCCAAAGATATATGTAGGTCTTGGTTCACCAGTATAAGCGTCTCGAAGTTTGCTACAGGTTTAGCAGAACTCAACAAGGTACTTCTATTCAACTTTTTGAGATATCATCAATTTTCTGCATCAAGGTATTTTAGTCAGTGGCCATGGCTAAAAGCAGTGATGTATTCCGTATGTTGGCTATTGAGGATAAGTTGGATGGTATGAATTACCCATTATGGGCTTATATGATGTGTCATGTATTAGTCACAAAAGGACTATAGAATATTGTCTAGGGTGTTGAAAAATGTCCTATTATACTTGCAAATACAAGTACTAAAGCTAATGCAGATGGTGTCAAGAGATGGTGATATTCTGCAGATTCCTATTTGTGCTGTGGTTTTTGCTACACCTACTGCAGAGGGAATTCAGTGGGATGGCATAGATGCTCAGGCACATGCATTGATAGCCTTGTTTGTCAAACATGCCATTATTCCTTACATTCGCTCTTGTAGAACAAGTAAGGATGCTTGGGATTCACTTACCACATTGTACCAGGCTAGGAATGAAACTCGTGTTGCTTACCTCTGAAAATAGTTAGAGAATGAGCATATGAATGAAGGTGATTCTATGGATAGTTTTTTAACAAAGATCAAAGATTAAAGGAACAATTAATTTCTATTGATGAAGTCTTGCCTGAAAATTCACTTGTGTAGATTGTTCTGAATGGTCTTCCTGCTTCATACTAGAGTTTTGCTTCTACTCTTTGTTTGATGATGAAAGGAAATCCAAATGCCTTAACATTAGAGGAGTTAAGTCTCTGTTTTGTTGCACGAAGATCGTCTAGGCAGAATAGGTCCATTATGCATGTTGTAGATCAAGATTTCCTCGCTACTCATAAGAGCAAAGGTAAATGGAGCTCTTCTACTAGTAAGTATAAATCTTCTAAATCTGCACAATCAAAGAAGGATGACAAAGACAACAAGAAAACAAAAACGCAGAAACCGTTTTGCAAGTACTGTAAAGCAAATGATCATGTCATAAAGAATTGTCCGAAACTGGCTGCAAAAGAGGCAAAGAAAAAAGAGGCTGGAATGGTTGTTGCAAATGCATCTACACCGAAAACCATTGGAGTTAGACATCTGCAGAAGCTGCAGAAGCACGCGAACAACACAAGGAAGAAGGAGAAGCTTGGAGCACAACACACAATAATGAATGTATTACCACTAGAATGTACAAAAGAAAAGTAACCCGTTAGGGATATAGGCGTATATACAAGATGGGGAAAAAAAACCTCCTAAAGAGGGAAAAAAGTGCCCTAGGGGTCCTAGTGTGTTCACACACATCACTACCTAAATATATCAACAAATCCCCCCTGGGAGTGATGCGGTGAACAAGGAGCTTGCACTCATGTATAAGGAAGTGCCAAGCTATGTGGAATCAATCCACAAAAGGAAGTAAGCCCAAAGCTTTGCGGAAAGCTTCAAACTTCACCCTAGGCAAAGCCTTTGTGAAAAGGTCTACAATGTTCTCCTGTGTGGGCACATATGCCAAGCTAATCTCTCCAACAGAGAACCTCTCCCTAATATAATGATAATGAAGCTCGATGTGCTTAGTGCGAGCATGGAACACAGGGTTCCTCGCAACTGCTAATGTGCTCTAGTTGTCAATGAAGATGGTGGTGGGAGAAGCCATAAGGCATCTAAGCCACACACACTCAACAGTCATTGTGAAAGTTGTGTTGACGACATGATCGTTCCTACTTCATCTACATTTGTATCCGCATGAGTGCATCTCCATTTTGTATCCAGGAGGCACTCCATTTCTAGTCTATTTCCATTTTATATTGTATTTCCTTTATATTTGGGTACCTTGCCATGTGCTTCTACCAGTTGTATTCATTCTCCTTTCAGGAGACTTATCCCACATATGATGTACTTTTGAGAGCTCCTCCCAAATCTATATAAGGAGGGCCTCTCCCCTCATTTGTACTTGGTTAGAAGCTTGAAGAGCCTACTCCATGCTCTTGGCAAGCTCATTTCTAATCCACATGAGTTTACCCACTTCATGGTCTACTCATTTTGTGTCTCACACATTCTTTGTTTTGTGAGAGTACTTTACTTTTCATTTTGCTTCCGCATGCGTACTCTCTACATGGTATTAGAGCACTAGGTGGAGGTCTCGGTGGTGCGTTTGGCAGTGATTTTAGTGGTGGTGGTTCTTGAGTTTGGTGGTATTGCTCTCCACTCATTTTGGAGAAGCGTTTTGCCATCACTTTACTCTTTGAGGCTTAATTTCGCCCAATTTGCAGGATACTCCGACATGTCTTCGCACGAACAACCAGTCAGCCTTGGCCATTGCCAAGAATCCAGTGTTCCATGCTCGGACGAAGCACATCGAGATCGAGTACCACTTCATCCGTGAGAAGCTCATATCTCAGGAGATTACTCTGGAGCAATGTACCTCTCAGGAGAACCTGGTGAACATGTTCACGAAGGCTCTACCTCCGGTCCCGCTTCAGCGCTTGGTGGACCTCTGCAACATTCAGTCGCTCCAAAATGGAGCTGTAGAGGGGGTGTTGATGACATGATCGCTCCTACTTCATCTACATTTGTATCCGCATGAGTGCATCTCCATTTTGTATCCAGGAGGCACTCCATTTCTAGTCTATTTCCATTTTATATTGTATTTCCTTTATATTTGGGTACCTTGCCATGTGCTTCTACCAGTTGTAGTCATTCTCCTTTCAGGAAACTTATCCCACATATGATGTACTTTTGAGAGCCCCTCCCAAATCTATATAAGGAGGGACTCTCCCCTCATTTGTACTTGGTTAGAAGCTTGAAGAGCCTACTCCATGCTCTTGGCAAGCTCATTTCTAATCCACATGAGTTTACCCACTTCATGGTCTACTCATTTTGTGTCTCACACATTCTTTGTTTTGTGAGAGTACTTTACTTTTCATTTTGCTTCCACATGCGTACTCTCTACAAGTTGCCCTATACTTAGCTTCACAACTAGAAGTGGCCACAATAGGCTTGCTTCTTGCTCAGCCAAGATATGCATGAGCTACCAAGCATGAAGCAAAAACCACTAGTGGCCACGCGAGTGTCATAGCAACCAACCAAGTTAGAGTCAGAAAAAGCATGCAAATCTGGCGGTAGTGATCCCCCCTTGGGATAAAACAATCCAAGTAGCCAGGTACCACTCAAGTAGCAAAAGATGTGCTTAACCGCCTGCCAATGCTTGACACTAGGCAATGCATAAATGTGCTCATTTGTGAGACAACAAACTGAATATTTCGCCAAGTAATGCATAAGTAAATCAGGCATCCAATAGCCTGCTGATACTGAACAACATCAAATGCATCTCCAACATAATGAAGACTCAATTGTAAGCCTATCTCCATAGGAGTGATCAATAGGCTTACAGTCTTCAAGGCCAAAATGCTACAATGATGTGTCAATATATTTCGTTTGACACAAAGCCATTCTACCATCAAGATGCATAAACTGAATGCCCAAATAATGATGCAAATGCCCCAAATTAGACATCTCAAATGAGGCATGCAAATCAGCCTTGAAATCAGCAATATGCTTCTCATGAGGACCAGTGAGCAGCATGTCATCAACATACACAACAATGATCAAAAGCACATCGTTAGCACGCTTAACATATAAGGTGGTTTCAGTTGGACCGTTCTCAAAACCATGTGCAATCAGATAGGCATGTATCTTTTCATACCAAGCACGTGGTGCTTGCGTTAAACCATATAATGCCTTCTTTAACCTGCACATCTGATTTTCATGCCCTTTCTGCACAAAGCCATGGGGCTGAAACACATACACTTCTTCATGCAAGTCACCATTCAAAAATGTTGTTTTAATGTCCAACTGATGTACATTCCAACCATGATGAGCTTCAAGTGCATAGATGCTACGAACAATAGTCATTCAGTAAGTAGGTGCAAAGGTGTCATCAAAATCAATGCCTCTTTCATATGCATAACCCTTTGCAACAACCATAGCCTTATACCTGTCAAATGTTCCATTAGGCTTACACTTTAGCTTGTATACCCACTTAGTACCAATGGCTTTCTTGCCAGGAGGCAAGTCACATAAAGACCAGGTACCATTTTTCATGATAGCATCATATTCAGATTGCATTGCAGCCATCCAATGTTTAGAATTTTGTGCTTCATCAAACGAAACAGGTTCAGTCTCATTGGAGAGACTAGATGCAACTATAGCATAGCAATCTAATGCAAAAGAGGCACTATGAGAGCCTGAATGAGTACGGTATGATAGAGGTGCATCTAATTTGCTGTCACACAAAGTCTACACTAGCCATTATGGCATAGTTTTTGCCTCCTCAATATCAACTCTCTCAACTATAGCATAGCAATCTAATGCAAAAGAGGCACTATGAGAGCCTGAACGAGTACGGTATGATAGAGGTGCATCTAATTTGCTGTCACACAAAGTCTACACTAGCCATTATGGCATAGTTTTTGCCTCCTCAATATCAACTCTCTCAATAACAAGTGCATCATGAAAATCTGCATAAAAAATGGAATGATCTGCATCATCACATGAAACCTGCAATGGCTGAGAAGTTGCCTCATTAGGACCAACACTAGACTATCCACTTGTAAAAAGAGGCAACAAAGTATCATACATGTCTTTGGAGCTAAGAGATGTCTCTTCGTACATGAAAGTAAAGGTTGAATAGTATCTTCCACAAAAACAACATCGGCTAACCAAAATGCGTTTATTCTATGGATGACACAGACGATAGCCTTTGCTTTCATAACTGTACCCAACAAAAATACATTTTACTGCTTTATCATCCAATTTCTTGTGATGTTGTTCAGACACTAATGCATATGCCAGACAACCAAAAACATGCAGATGAGCAACAGATGGCTTGTGACCATGCCAAGCCTCATATGGAGTGATAGATTGTAGTGCTTTAGTGGGACACTTGTTAAGTACATATGTTGCACACATGATAGCCTCAAGCGAGAAACTATGTGGTAAAGCCTGACTCTTGACCATACACCTCGCCATCTCCATGAGTGAACTATTCTTTCATTTAGTAACTCCATTCTGTTGAGGTGAATACGGCACTGTACACTGATGTTTTATCCCACGTTCAACCAGAAATGCGTTAAAGTCAGAAGACATACATTCGCCCCCTCGATCAGAATGGAGGGTGCCCATTTTACATGCTGATAGATTTTTAGCCAAAACCAAAAATTGTTTGAAGCACATGAACACTTTGGACTTTGCTTTCAATGGATATACCCATGCATGCCTGGCAAAATCATCAATGAAAGGCACAAAGTAAAGATAGTTTCGAAAAGAGGGTGTCTCCATAGGACCATAGACATCACTATGTAGAAGCTACAATTTCTCAGTAGTCCGAATTGAACCATCTTTTGGAAACGGGGAACGCTGTATTTTGCCCTAAATACAACCATCATAGACATGTTTTTCGGGTGCCTCAAGTTTGGGCAAAGAGGATACCATTTCAAATTTCTATAGGTGTAACAAACTAGAAAAATTCAGATGACGAAAGCATGCATGCCAAAGCTTTGCATCTGACATAGCCTGAGAATCATGTACTGCACATGCCGAATCATTCACAGATCTTTCATAGTCTATGAACGTATACAGACCACAACATAAAATGCCACAAGGAATAATCATGTTTCCATTTAATAGATCATGAACTGTACATTTGTCATGAACAAATTTCACAACGAAGCCAATGGTTAATGCAAAAATTGATAACAGATTTTTCTTGATCCCTGGCAGAAATAAAGCATCTGACAAAGTGAAAGGACTACCATCTGCAGTAGTCAAAATGATTTTACGAACTCCCATGACAGGATAAGAGGAGTTGTTATCTCATGTGGTAGTATTCCCTGTAAGGGAGGCTCAAGTGAAGTGAAGGAATTATGTTGTGAGGTAACATGTTTGGTTGCCCCACTATCAAAATACCAAACATCTGAGTCTACTACAAACATACACTGCTCATGAGAAGATGGGCCAAAACTACAAACAATAGTAAATGCCCATTCTTCATTTTGCACAAGATTAGCAGACTGTGTTTTTGGTGTAGAGGCCTCTACAACAACCATTCTGGCCTCTTTTTTCTTTGCCTTTTTAGTAGCCACTTTGGGACAACTCTTAATGACATGATCATTTGCTTTACAATGTCTGCAAAACAATTTCTACTTTTTTGATTTCTTCTCATCTTTGTCTTCCTTCTTTGAATGTGCAACAGTTGCAGATTTCTACTTACTAGTAGTTGAGCTCCATTTACCTTTGCCCTTCTGACTAGCTAGGAAAGCTTGATATGCAACATGCATGATAGACCTGTTCTTCCTAGACTAATCTTCTTGCAATAGAATAGAAACTAACTCCTCAAATGACAAGGCATTTGGATTGCCTGTCATTAACAAACAAAGAGTAGAAGCAAAAATCTGATATGAATCAAGTAGACTATTCAGAACGATATGTTCAAGTGAGCTATCTAGTATAACTTCATCAGCAGAAATCAACTATTCCTTCAAGCCTTTGATCTTTGTCAAAAAACTATTCATAGAATCACCTTCATTCATGTGCTATCAATGCATGTGCTTGGGCATCTCTGCCATCCCAACAAATTTGTTCTGCAGTAGGTGCAATAGAAACTACAACACGAATAGGAATCTGCCGAATATCACCATCTTCGACATCATCTCCATCGGCTCCAGTACCTGCATTTATAGTATCTATATTCACAAGTATAACAGGACATCTTTCAACACCCTACACAATATTCCATAGTCCTTTTGCGACCAATACATGACGCATCATATAAGCCCACAATGGGTAGTTCGTACCATCCAACTTATCCTCAACAACCAACATACAAAATACATCACTGCTTTCGGCCATGGCCACTGACTAAAATACCCCAATGCAAAAAAATGACTATATCTGAAAAAGTTGAACAGAACTACCTTGATGAGTTCTGCTAAACTTGTAGCAGACTTTAAGATGCTTATACTGGCGGATCGAAACCTGTATATATCTTTGGCACAAAAAGACATAATAGGCTGCACAAACCCTGCGATAGTGCATTTAGAGGCCAAAACAAGCCCAAATCACGATTTTGGCACCACATAGTGAAGCTGTATTCATTTTTGAAACTTCCTTGGTATGTTCACCAAATTTTGTCCGATTCCGAGACTACGATCTTTGAGAGATGTAGACGACACCCTAGATGAAGCAGCATCCTACTCTGATACCAATGGTTGGAGTTAGACGTCTGTGGAAGCACGTGAACAACGCACGGAAGAAGGAGAAGCTTGGAGCACAACACACAATACTGAATGTATAACCACTAGAATATACAAAAGATAAGTAACCTATTAGGGCTATATGCATATATACAAGTCAGGGGAAAAAAACCTCTTAAAGAGGGAAAAAAGTGCCCCAACGGTCCTAGTGTGTTCACACACATCACTACCTAAATATATCAACAAAAACAGAGTCTGCTAATCTAGTGTAGAATGAAGAATGGGCATTTACTATTGTTTGCAATTTTAACCCATCTTCTCCTCGACAATGTACATGTGCAACAGACTCAAATGTTCGGTACTTTGATAGTGGAACAACCAAACATATACCTTGCAACGCAATTTTTTCACTTCACTTGAGCCTTCCCCTATAGGGAATACTATCACATGCACCAACAACTCCTCTTATCGTGTCATGGGAGTTGGTAAGATCATTCTGACTACTGCTGATGGTAGTTCTTTTACATTGTTAGATGCTTTATTTGTGCCAGGGATCAAGAAGAATTTGTTATCAGTTTGAGCTTTGGCCAAGATTGGCTTGGTTGTGAAATTTGTTGATGATAGATGTACAATTCATGATCTGTCAAATGGCGACGTGATTATTGCTTTTGGCATTTTATGTCATGGGATGTATAAGCTCATAGACTATGAAAAATGTGTGAATGATTTGGCATGTGCAGTACATAATTCTCAGGCTATGTTAAATGCAAGCTTTGGCATGCACATTTTCGTAATCTAAATTTTGCTAGTTTGCTACGCCTACAAAAATTTGAAATGGTGTCCTCTTTGCCCAAACTTGAGGCACCTGGTAAACATGTATGTGAAGCTGTATTTTGGGAAAAATACAACATTCCTCCTTCTCAAAAGATGGTTCAGTTCGAGCTACTCAAAAACTGCAACTTGTTCACACTAATGTATGTGGTCCTATGCAAACACCCTCTTTTGGGAACTATCTTTACTTCATGAATTTCATTGATGATTTTTCTAGGCATGCATGGGTATATCCACTAAAAGCAAAGTTGGAAGTGTTTATGTGCTTCAAACAGTTTTTGGTTTTGGGTGAAAATCTGTCAGCATGTGAAATGGGCACCCTCCATTCTGATCGGGGGGGGGGGGGGGGGGGGTATATGTCTTCTGACTTTAACGCATTTCTGGCGGAATGTGGGATAAAAAATCAGTGTACATTGCCATATACACCTCAACAAAATGGAGTTGCTGAATGGAAGAACAGGTCACTCATGGAGATGGCAAGGTGTATGGTCAAGAGTCAGGCTTTACCACATAGTTTTTGGCTTGAGAGTGTAATGTGTGTAGCATATGTACTTGACAAGTGTCACACTAAAGCATTGCAGTGTATCACTCCATATGAGGCTTGGCATGGTGGTAAGCCATCTGTTGCTCACCTGCGTGTTTTTGGTTGTTTGGCTTATGCATACGTGCCTCAACAACAATGTAGGAAATTGGATGATAAAGTAGTGAAATGAATTTTTTTTGTTGGGTACAATTCTGAAAGCAAAGGCTATCGTCTGTATCATCCATAGAATAAACGCATTTTGGTTAGCTGTGATATTGTTTTTGTGGAAGATGATCTTCAGCCACTACTTTCATGTACTAAGGAGACATGTGTTAGCTCCAAAGACATGTATGATGCTTTGCTGCCTCTTTTTACAGGTGGACAGTCTAGTGCTTATCCTAATGAGGCGAATTCTCAGCCTTTACAAGTTTCATGTGATGCTGCAGATCATTCCATTTCTGATGAAGAATTACATGACGCACTTGTTGATGAGAGAGTTGATATTGAGGAGGCAAAAACTATGCCAAAATGGATGGTGCAGACTTTGTGTGATAGCAAATTAGATGCACCTCTATCATACCATACTTGTTCAGGCTCTCAAAGTGCCTCTTTTGCATCAGATTGCTATGCTATGGCTGCCTCTAGTCTCTATGATGAGAATGAGCTTGTTTTGTTTGATGAAGCGCAAAATTTTGAAAATTGGATGGCTACTATGCAATTTGAGTATGATTCTATCATGAAAAATGGTACCTGGTCATATGTGACTTGCCTCCTGGAAAGAAGGCCATTGGCACCAAGTGGGTATTCAAGTTGAAGCATAAGCTTGATGGAACAGTCGACAGCTATAAGGCTAGGCTTGTTGCAAAGGGTTATGCGCAAGAAAGAGGCATTGAGTTTGATGAGACCTTTGCACCTACTTGCCGAATGACTACTGTTCATAGCATCTGTGCACTTGAACCTCATCATGGTTGGAATGTGCATCAATTGGACATTAAAATGGTATTTTTGAATGGTTATTTGCATGAAGAATAGTATGTTTTCTAACCCCATGGCTTTGTGCAAAAAGGGCATGAAAACTAGGTGTGTATGTTAAAGAAGGCATTGTATGGTTTAAAACAAGCACCATGTGCTTGGTATGAAAAGATACATGCCTATCTGATTACACATGGTTTTGAGAACAATCCAACAGAAAGCACCTTATATGTTAAGTGTGCAAATGATGTGCTTTTGATCATTGTTGTATATGTTGATGACATGCTGCTCACTGGTCCTCATGAGAAGCATATTGCTTATTTTAAGGCTGATTTGCATGCCTCATTTGAGATGTCTGATTTGAGGCATTTGTATCATTATTTGGGCATTCAGTTTATGCAGGTTGATGGTAGAATAGCTTTGTGTCAAACCAAATATATTGACACATTATTGCAGTGTTTTGGCCTTGAAGATTGTAAACCTATTTCCACTCCTATGGATACAGGTTTACGATTGACTCTTCGTGATGTTGGAGATGCATTTGATGTTGTTCTCTAACAACAAGCTGTTGGATGCTTGATTTACTTATGCATTACTTGGTCATATATTCAGTTTGTTGTCTCACAGATGGGCATATTTATGCATTGCCTAGGTGTCAAGCATTGGTTGGCGGTTAAGCACATCTTTCACTACTTGAGTGGTACACGGTTACTTGGATTGCTTTATCCCAAGGGGGGATCACTACTGCCAGATTTGCATGCTTTTTTTTTTACTTTGACTGTGCTAGTTGCTATGACACTCGTGTCTCCACAAGTGGCTTTTGCTTGATGCTTGGTAGCTCATGTATATCTTGGTTGAGCAAGAAGCAACCTACTGTGGCCATTTCTAGTTGTGAGGCTGAGTATAGGGCAACCTTCATAGTGACTGTTGAGTGTGTGTGGCTCAGATGCCTTATGGATGATTTGGGTGTTGGTCAGTCTTTTGCCACCACCATCTTCACTGACAGTCAGAGGGCATTGAAGTTGCGAAGAACCATGTGTTCCATGCTCACATTAAGCACATTGAGGTGCATTATCATTATGTCAGAGAGAGGTTCTTTGTTTGAGGGATCAGTTTGGCATATGTTCCCACGCAAGAGAACATTGTAGACCTTTTCACGAAGGCTCTACCTAGGGAGAAGTTTGAAGCTTTCCACAAAGCTTTGGGCTTACTTCCTTTGGTGGATTGATTCCACATAGCATGGCACTTCCTTATACATGAGTGCCAGCTCCTTGTTTAGTGCATCACTTCTAGAGGGATTTATTGATATATTTAGGTAATGATGTGTGTGAACACACTAGGACCACCAGGGTACTTTTTTCCCTCTTCAGGAGGTTTTTTTTCCTTGGCTTGTATATATGCCTATTGTCCTAATGGGTTACATAGCTTTGTACATTCTAGTGGTAATACATTCAGTATTGTGTGTTGTGCTTCAAGCTTCTTCTTCTTCCTTGTGTTGTTTGCGTGCTTCCATAGACCTCCAATTCCAACAATCTATTCACCTTCAATGTAGTTGAGATGCATTATTTTACTTGGCCCTGATAAAGTATACCCAAATGTACTTAGATTAATTATCTATTATGAGGAAAAAGTGATATACTCAAATATTGCATGTCCATCATCCCACAAACATCAAGATATAATGATGTTTTATATTGTTATTTTACTCTAGAAAAAGCTAGAACATTCTTGCAAAGATTGGGCACATGAAGAACATATAAAATTGTATTAGTCTCACCTTTTGAATTGCCAATATTTACTTTCTCACTGCTATCAATTGCCATAGGCTTGTTGTTGATAGCATATTTCTTGAACTTTATACTATATCATATCCTAAAGTCTACTTTGCCAAAGATCGTGGCTAGATTTTCCACACAAGTTGTAAGTGAATGGCTTTTTGCTTTTGTTTGAGGCTCCTTACTTTGGGTTATGAATCTTTGATTTCTGAGATGGATCTTTGGCCTTAATTGTTGTCTCTATAGGAGCATGAATCTTTAACTTAAGAAATGGATCTTTGGGCTTTTATCTATAGGAGTATGAGTCCCTTTTTTAAAGGAAGTTCGGTCAAAGCCGAATATCCCGAGGCTTGAATGTATTGGAAGAATAATTGTACAAGCTTGCATAAATTTGAAATGGTGTCATCTCTACCTGAACTTCAAGCACCTGTCACATTTGAGAGCAATTATGGGCAAAATATAATTGCATATAAGCACTTTCTCTTTGGGATTAGGATATAAACATTTTGGCGATCCTACTGGGGATCCCAAAGGAGAATAGACTCGAGGACAATTTTGGACTCAGAGAAAAAGGAAGTGACAGAGTACAAGAAAATTGAGCAAAACCTAACTGGTGTGTAAGGCATTTTCCCTTGGGTTTAGGACCCAACATTTTGGTGCGTTTGTCGGGAAGTGCTTGGCACGTCTCTATCAGAGAGCCTCATAGGTTTTCCTAGAGCCACATGTTGGCCGAGCACAGGAACCTACTGCCTGGTACATGAGTGAGGAAAGTTCATCCTCAGGGAGAACGGTAACACAAAGAGAAGAGTGAGCTGCTCGTAGGGTCGAGGCTAAAGAGAGGTAGAGACAGAGAACATACGAGGAGTTTTGGAACAGTTGTAGACAATCCGAGGAAAGGAAATACTATCGAAGAAGAGTTTCTTCTCAAGTTAGGAGACTCGAGGGAGTCCTAAAACCTATGACTTTGAATTTTTGGGAGCGGAGTGACATTGACATCACCCCTTTGTTTGAAATGGCCCAGTGGGTTTCGGTTCATTTAGGGGCTTCCCCAAGTTCTTAGCTGCCTGGGATGAGGACCTAGACAACTTCATTCAGCTCTTCAAAGTTACTTGTGAAGCTAACGAAGTAGTTGACCAAGGTCAGAGGTTGAGAATTTTCCCTGCTACTCTCCATGACAACGCAGCCAACTGGTATGGAAATCTGACACCACAAGAGCGAGGAACCTATCAGATGCTTAAGGATGCCTTCTTGGTGAAATTTCAGAGACAAGGCTTCCAGGATAGACTTTCCCAATAGATGGACTATCTGCGGCAAGGAGTCAATGAGAGCATCAACAATTACATTCAAAGGATGGAAACCTTGGTGAGAAAGATGGGTGTGAATGCCCCGAATGATGAGACACTGAAGAGGAGATTTATTCCCGGATTGAGGGATCCTACGGCACAAAATCATATCAGCCTTACACGACTTGCTACTTAAGTAACTACCAAAGAACAAGCTAGGATTTGGGAGGAAGTGTAGTTATGTTAGCAAAGGAGGATTGAGCTTCTATATGAGCCAATGGGAGGACCAAGGAGCATACCTGTGAAAGATTCGGGCGAAGGAAGTCCCACATTGACCACTTTGGCTTTCATAGTGGCCACTAGCATGCTAGGCGAGGTGAAGCCTACGTTGACCGAGGAACGAATATTGGAGTTGCTCACACAAGCAGTAAAAGCCACCACATTGACCTAGGAAACATACACAGTGAAACAAAAGGTAGTCGCAAACCCCAATCAGGTAGTCACAAAAGGTAGTCGCTACGTTTATATGGCTATTGAATGCCCCATAGTCTCGAGACTTGTTGCGGATAGATCACCACCTAGGATGCTTTGCACCTTTTGTGGTAGGACAAATCACACAGAGGATTGGTGTCATCATAAGACAACTTATGAAAGACGAGCCATGCAAGCAGTAAACACAGGGGAATGTAGTTACACATGATTGCTTGCTCAGATTATCCCACCTATGCCTCGTTGGGAAAATAGACAGGCTTATGGGCATGATGCTGAAGGTCAGGGAGGAGGATATCCAAGAGGAACTGCACAAGATCAGAGGAGGGCTGCTCCAATCCAGTGTTGGAGATGCCACGGCTTGGGACATACTCAAGCTAGATGCCCAAATGAAAAGAAACTAGTTGACTACACCCCACTGTGCAAGTATTGCAGTGGAGAGGGCCATTTCAATGAAGATTGCCCAAAGAAGAGAGCCGACAATGAAAAAGGAAAAGGGCGAATAGAGTCCTCGAACTATGTGGATATCCAAACACATCCTACTTCTAGAGTACACGAATTGGAGTGGTGTTTAGGACTCCAAATCCTCAAGAAGGCTCTAGTTCATCAATGCACTTTGTAGATGCTAACCAAGGTAAGGATGCACGAAAAGATCCTATTGTGGCAGTAGTCACACAGACGCAAGAGTATGCGAAGAGAAACATGGAAGGCAAAAGTGAAGATGCTAGCAAGGAAAAGGTACCCGAGCATGGGGAAGTGGAAAACCAAGTGAAGGGACTTGTTGAAGAACGAGAATTTGAGGACGGGGACGAAATCGAGATGCTTCCACCAGTAACTAAGAAATTTGTGCCGGGCACAGCTCCATTCCCTGAGAGGCTGAAGCTCCAAAATATCATAAAGAAAGGCAAAGTAATGAGGAAATCGACATTGTGAAGTTGCTAGCTAAAACGGAAGTCACTTTGGACATCGGTACGTTGCTAAGATGTTCCCCTGCATATAGGAAGCAATTTTACAATGAATATATCAAAAAACCTCAGAAATCGCAAGAGAAGAAAAAACGAGAGAAGGACATTCACGGTATCATTCAAAGTATTACAAAACAAATCGATTCGAATGCTCCTGCTATGACGGTTGAGATTAAAGGATATGCAGTCCCAGGTGCTCAGTTGGATAGTGGAGCAACTGTCAATTTAATGACTGAGTACATGATGAAGGCTCTTGGCCTAAACCAAATGGAAGAAACCCCGACGTCCCTCAAAATGGCAGATCAAACACAAGTGAAGCCTGCTAGTCTTCTGAAGAATGTGAGCACAGTTGTCGGTGGGTAGAGTTTAGCATGGATTATTTGATAGTCTGACCAAGAACTTCAGAAGCCACTTTCTCGATCTTACTTGGACGACCATGGCTAGTACAAGCCAATTGTGTGCACGATTGGCGCACGGGTTTCATAATGATTGGGCCAAAGTCTGATCGAATACAAATTCAAGTATCTCCAAATTTGATCGACAAAAAGAAGATGACAATAGTCCATGAAATGGAGGAGAAGGAAAAAGAGAAAATAAGGCAAGAAATAGCACATGTAAGGTTTTCCTTGGACACGGATACTTACAACGATCTGCTTCAAGATGGGTTCAATGTGAAGCTATCCAAAACCCAAACACGAGAATGGGAGAGTACAAGAATCCATTGCTTTATAAGGATGATTCCGATCAAGAACTGTTAGGATGGTTGGCAAATTCAAGCCAGGTTGAGTGCTATACAATGCACATAAACCCAAAAAAGACCAAGATCAACGATTACCTAGAGGGAGGAATCCTAGGAAAGGAATCAAATCTTGAGTTGGCCACCATAGTGGAAGCAAGACAATTGGAGAAAAGGGTCGAGGCCTTGGAAGTCGAATCCGAGAATGGTTGCCCAGACTTGGGGAGAGTCAAGTTGGAGAAAACAAAACCGAATAGGGAAGATGTGTTGACTAGTGGTGCATGCTTACTATTAGATCAAGAGAAAGCCAGGACAGACGAAGGCGAGGCGGTAAGAGTAGGTGTTGCAACGAAAGAGAAGGAGGGATGTTGTACAAAGCTGATAAAGAGTCAAAATGGCCATTGAGCTTTTGGCACAAGGGAAGTGCATGATGCCGTGAGCAAAGATATGTGCAAGAAAGGCAACAAGGGTAAGGAGAGATTGGGAAGAGAAAAGTGGCATATGGACCATGATGATTCTCACAGGGCAAGAAAAGATTGGAAGAAGAGACTCTTGTAGGGAAAAGACAGAGGAGATGAAAACGGGTGTGAGAAAGGGACTCCTAGACCAGAGGGACTTAGGAGGGGACTTGCATTGGAGGATGAATAAAAAAAGGGTGATGTCAGTAAAGTGCCTCATGCAGAGGGCACAATTAAGAATGGCGGTGGCCCAAAGGAGTCATAAATGACATGTGTCGAGCATGCTAAGGACATAAGTTCGAAGCCTTGTGAAGTTACGTATTCTGATAGCCGGCAAATCGTACATAAGATGATGGGAGAGGGAGTATGGAAGAGACTCCAAGCGAACCATTGGATCGTGGGATTCTTTTGCTTGATATGGATGATCTTACAAGAGATGTGCAGTTGGATACACGTACAAAGCAAGAATGACATTCTCTTTCTCATGAAACAATTTACCTTCCATTGGTTGAGAGTGAAGAAAGTGATAAACCAAGTCTACTCTTATGCAAGATCATTAGGTAATAGGCGACGTCGTCAAATGGCTGATCAGTTAAAGGAATATTTGCTTTGTTGGGCCAGACATGCAGAAGACTTGCATTTTCACTATGATGATTCTCAAGAGATACCTAGCAAGGGAAATGAAATTTGGTTGGCCTGGGCGGGTCAGTTGATTATAGGTAGCGATGATGAGGCTCCTAAGGCAGAGCCTAACTCACCACCCAGAGAGCATTGATCACTTGCGGTGAGCGAGACGAGGTAGGTATTTTTGAGGTCGCCATGCTACATTACGGCTGAAGAAAGGACTTAGAGGTAGGATAGGGGAATCCGCTTTGATAGGTGTGTTTGCGACTAGTCAGTCGTGTGGTATATAATTGTTATGTTCGAATAATCAAGGTGACGGACGATCGATCTATCAATGCCATGTATATGTTTTTTGCATCTTTTTGAGTATTTTTGGTTGCATGATGTGGGGGTTGGGTGGGAAGATGCTCCTTTTTGCCTCTCCCTAACTCTCAGGACATGGGAGATGGGAAAAGTGAAAAAAAAAAGAAAAGAAAAATACAAGTAAAAGCGTGTATATGTATCTATGTGTGCCAATGCGCTATGATGGGCTAGTAGGTGGGCGGAGTCATCCTGGCTGGGTGGTCAGGACCACGAGCCAACGCTAGTTTCTTCATAGGCCTAGACGACTATGTTTCTATATTTGTTTTGGTGCTTCGCACCATAGTGAGCTGATAGGTAAGTGGGACCATCCCCGTTGGGTGGTCAAGTCCACGAGCCACACCCAGCTTCGCTATGGGCTAGCATGTATGTATATGTGTATATGCCATGTGTATATGTCATTGTGCACTATGTTGTGTTGGTAGATGAGTGGAACCAACCTGGGCGCGTGGCGAAGGCCACGAGTTGCATCCAATTGCAACATAGGCCAACTCGTGCAAGCTAACATAAATAAAAAGAAAAAGAAAAAGGAAAGTTCCCACTCCTGAGGGGGAGAGACAAAGAGGAGGAGGGTGATGATCGCCCGGACGGGTGCATTTTTGCATGTGTATTTTTACGAGATTGAGAGAATGGTTGTTGATAGATCGATCAACCCGAATCCAACACTGATGACGACATAGCTATTATATGTGCTGGACTGGGTAGTTGTAAGTGACTTCTTGAACTTGGATTTTTCTATGTTAGTAATAGGTCCATTATGAAAGTTTGTAGTGGTGTGCATGCCCCTTGAGAATTCCTTGCTTGCATCTCATCTCATCGTGTGTGATCGCCTCTTTTTTGGGGTGTGAGTGAGGCTACGTTTTAGGCAGCCTCATTTTTGCTTATGTATATATGTGGAGAATATACGAGCTCTCAGATGCAGAACTTTTGGATTGACCTTTTGGATGAGTTTGCAGGAGATAGGGATGCGATGACGATGGATGATTTTGCCAAGGTAGTTTTCGATATGTACATGCTTTTGGTTAAGCTAACGACATGTGTGTTGGTTGTCTGCAAGTTGTGGGACAGATCTCGAGGTTTGGCTCATGAGTGTACCATGGATATCCTTTTTTGAGTCATCAGTTGTGGATAGTGCATTTATATTTTGATAGGGGAGGGACACATTGATTAGATGTTGAGTTTTGTTGCAAGATCATCTAACGAGCATTGGACTTGCGATGGAGTATTGATTTTGATTTTATGATTGGTGTTGTGAGAGATGTTGGGATGATGCATGTTTGTTGAGTTTTGGTTGCAAGATAAAATGGAACAGGAAAAGAGTGGGGCATGAGCAGATATGAGCAGGTATAAGAGCATGCATGGACACGAGTGATGATGTTGACGGTGAGAGGAGTTGAATGTTGGTAAGAGCTTCTCATGCATGATGGCTATGTACAAGCAGAGAACATAGAATATGTTTGTGTGTGTGGATCATGCTTGGATGGTTTGATTGGTTGGTCATGATGCTTGATGTGTTTTCATAAAGATGAGCTAACCAGTTGGATGAGTGACAGATGCAAAGAGCATGGTGACAGAGGGAGAAGATCCATAAGGCATGTGAGAGGTAATGATCAAAGCTTGTCGAATGATGGTGCTAACTGTGTTGCATATAGGTGGTAAGGATCAACATGACCGTGATGAGAATGCATGAGTGGAGGGCTTGAGTTGGGCATATGGAATATGGATCAGAACGCTCATCGAGGATGGCTTCACGAGCATAAGGGGGAGTATGTTAACTATATTTTACAGTTGATCTTTGGCACTAACATGTCTTCATTTTGTAGAATAGATGGTTGATTATAGGATACACTGTCAAGGGATATGGTGAAAAAGCTTTGGATTGTTTTGACGAGATGCAGATAGATGGGGTTGCTACAGATGCTGCAACCTATATTTCTGGTTTGAATGCTTGTGGGAATATCAAAGCTTTTGCTAGGGGTGCAAGCATGCATGTAGAGGTTGCTCGCAAGGGGCCGCTGAGCAAGGAAATCATGGCTATGTTGCTCAAGAGTGCAGAGTTGAAGCTTTAATATGTTTTGAGCAGATGCCTGTATTTTTCTTGAATGCAATCACTTATGCATGCATTTTGAAGGCATGTGGCATCATCCAAGATGCACGTACTGGTAAAAGTATACATGATGATATTATAAGTCGAAAGTTATTGGAATAGAACCTCATGCTTGGAAGTGCAGTAGTGGACATGTATATCAAATGCGACTTGCTTGCAGAAGCACAGAAATATCTTTCTAAGCTCCCAGTGAGAGATGTGGTCTCTTCGTCTGTATTGATTTTAGGATATGTCCAAGAGGGGATGGGTAAGGAATCCCTCAAGTGCTTCAACAAGATGCAAAGTGAAGGTATCAAACCAAATGCAATCACTTATGCTTCTGTCCTGAAGGCCTCTGGCATCACAAGGCTTGTTGAAGAAGGCAAAGAAATACATAAGAAAATTGTTGGAGAGAAGCTGTTGGAAGCTGATATCGTCCTTGGAAATTCATTGATTGACATGTATGTTAAATGTGATGATCTCGTACAGGCAAAACATGTTCTCATTGATCTTCCAATTTGAGATGCAATCTCTTGGAATACTTTGATTTTAGGGTATGTCCAACAAGGAGAAGGATAGCATCTCAAATGCTATGATTAAATACAGAAAAAGGGTGTTTTTCAAACTGAAGTAATTTTTATTTGTGTTCTCAAAGCATGTGCCAACATTGGAGCACTTGAAAGGGGCATTATTTTTTATCAGTTGTATTTTCTTTGGTGGTTTCCATGTGCAGGTGAGCGAGATAATTCTGACGGGCAGGGGCGCAGTGGTCACCATACCTGCGGTGTGAGAGGCTGGATGGGGGCATTATGCCCATTGATGAACACATGAGGGGGATACGAGAGGAAAAAGGAGGGCACTAATTGGTGAAAAAAAAGGGGGGTGTAATCTCGGTGTGCTTCTTCAGTTTGACCTCTTGGGAGCCCGTGCTCCCATGTGACCAGGGTCATTGGAAGCTGCATAATACTCAGCCTTAGAAGGTGACAGTTTACTGCATCCATCATCCGTCGCACGCTTTGTTGATGTGATGGAATTAACAATCGGCTGCAATTCGATTTCAATATTCGTAGCCAAGAGATCGCCACCGTTTAGACATCACTGTATTTATCTCCTCGAAAACAACAAGTTGAAACTCAAATGGGTCCCACATGAGGGTGATGATAATTTTATCCGCCTCATTTGTAATGCCCTGTAGCTTGCCATACTCCTCCCCTGCATTGTGGGATTTGGGGGGTCCCATGGGCACTAGTCCCATTCACTTGTAACTTTTTCTCTTTATTATAATTAAAGTCCGGGAGATTAGGCTAAGGCCGAACTTCCTTTATTTAACAAAAAAAAAAAATTCGTAGCTTTCTGCAGAGAGAGGAATACGAAAATCATAGTAGGCATTTCACTTCTAATAGAGCAAATAAAGAGGTGACATTTCGCAACCTGCACATCTATTGGCATAGAATGAGATGCTAT
This sequence comes from Ceratopteris richardii, assembly GCA_020310875.1. Classification (NCBI taxonomy): domain Eukaryota; kingdom Viridiplantae; phylum Streptophyta; class Polypodiopsida; order Polypodiales; family Pteridaceae; genus Ceratopteris; species Ceratopteris richardii. The sequence continues at coordinate 52,950,015 of CM035423.1, forward strand.
TTCTCTGGAATTGTACTTTGAGTTTCCTAAATTAATATGAAGCCTTTGATGTTGAGATCTTGTTACGTCAAATTTCATTTACTGGCTAAATGAATATGTAGTATCATATGCATCCCCTAAATTGGTGGCTTGATTCGAAATCGGTAGAATACAGTAGCGAACAGATATTGCCTGCTTTACTTAACTTGCATAACACCTTTGTCGAATGGAAAATGAGTACAACAATATATAACTCGGAGGGGAAGAGGAAGAGAAGAAGGAAAAAGAGAGAGGGAGAGAGTGGGAAGGAGAAAAAGAGGGTGGAGGAGGGTGTGAGGGAGAGCAAGTGTGGGGGTGTGAGTACAAAATTGAGGGGGAAGGGGCATGTGAGCGTGTGAAAATGGAGTGTGCCAAAAGGATAAGAATGTAAGAGGGGGTAATAGAGTGCGTAAGAGAGTGGGAAAGTGAAGGTATTTGCGTGTGAGACAGAGAGAGAGGAAAAGAAAGGAAAAGGAAGTGGAAGGGAGGGTGAAAGGGAACAGGTGTGTGTAAGTGTAATGATGTTAGTGGGGGAGTGTACAAGTGTGTGAGATTGGGTATGCGAGGTATTGACTAGGGGTGGAAAGCCAGCGGGCAAGTGTGTTGTAAGAAAAAAAAAAAGTCCAAGTGTAAGAAGTAAAGAAGGGTGAAGGGTATAGTTGTGTGAAGTGTGGGTGGGCGTATGAGTGTAGGTGTGCGGAGAGAGTGAGAGGGTGTGTGTGCAGGCATGAGGGTACATGTGTGTGTGAGATTAAGTGAGAGAGAGTGGAAAACAAGGGATTTACGTGATGGAGTGCGGGTGCGTGAGTGAGAGGAAGGAACTAGGAATACGAGGAATGTTATCGTTAGTGTCCATGTGAAAGGACAAATGGCGACTCGAAACTTCCTTGTACATGTTCTTTAATAAAACATATAGTGGCCTGGTCAGTCACAGACTATAAGTTCGATCGCATTTGTAAGGCCTAAGAAGCATGTCTTCGTGCTCCCTGTGTAGTGTGTTTTTTTCTGTGTATTCTGCAGCATCTGTGCGAAGTACTGTGTGCGGCCTCAGGAGCTCGGTTTTCTACTCCGAGCATATCGTCGTGGAGCTCTCGAGAAGGAGAGGGCACTATGGTGCATCAGCATCAAAATACTTCACTGGTATCAAAGCAGTTCGACGCAAAAATCTTTGTTCCTTTTGTGCGAGCGAAGCAAGTAGCCCCTCCCCAAGGCTTTCGACCAAGGCGGCGACCAAGGCATAGACCTTGGCATACCTTGTGATCCGAGTCACCGAAGTCACCATTGGTGCCAATGGCTACCCGCGAGGGAGGACCTCAACGATCAAGGAAGATAGAGGTTCTCGGTACTTCTAGGGAGGTCACCCATCCCAGTACTGTTCCCCCCTAGAGCTCGTTTAACCATGGCAGTCTCTTGCCACTAAGCTACACTCTTGTGGTGTCTGAAGAAGGGGAAAGACTAAGGTTGACATTACCTTGAACATGTTTTGGTCCCTCAAAGCTTCATTCTTTGCTTTCAAAGCCTATTTTTGAAGCATTTTTTGGGTGTCTTTTGGAGCCATTTTGGAGTACTTTTGCACATAGTTCTCTTCACACAGGTCCATGAACATCAAGAACAGTGTTCTTTGTCCTTCTTCGACAATAAATATCAACCTTTGGGGCTTTGTTTTCAGCCACACTCGCAAAACTACAGGTTTCTAGAAAGGTTTTTAGTTTTGATGGGAGCAACTGCTGCAAATTTATGCAAGTCTTTTGAGCCTAAAACATCAAAGTTGACAGACACTTGCAGGTGTTGTTGGCTAGTTTTTGGGCTGTGCATTCAGCCTTTTAGTGTCATTTTACTACATATATTGAGCACATACACACCATGTACGCTTCTGTGGATACCGTTATGTACGCCCATGTGGTCATTGATATAGCGGTTATGTTCTTGCATAAAGCCTTTTACATTTGAAAAAGAGGGTCATGGTGAGGTTTTCTTAACTAGGAGACACCCAGATGTTGGGGTCTCTTTGGTGATGCAGGTGGAAGACTTACCCAGCCTCACCATAGGAGATGTATGCTAGTTGTTCATAGGTGCTCGATAAGCCTAGTTGGTTTCTATTGGGTAACTGATTATATGCAGCGGAGTCAGTGATTCACTATGCAGGTAAACATGTCAGTACTTGCAGTTTTATGATATTTTGACACTGGTCATATGCTCATTTTGCAGAGGATACTCTAACAAAAGTTTTCTAGATTCTTGGTTTAGTCAATTATATAGTGGTCGATTTACTTCTTGATACACTTATTTGTTGGTGTTTGGACTCTTCTAGCTCCATTATCATTCTATTCAATTCTCTACCATCATGGCATCAGAGGTCTCAGGCACATATGGTGGATCAGGGTCTAGTGTCAGTGTTCCGAGGAGGAGCTATAACTTGCAGGGCAAAGACCATTTTGAGGTCCGAAAATTTGATGGCACAAACTTTGCTCTATGGAAAAATCAGATTAAAGATGTGCTAATTCAAAGGAGGCAATGGAAGTCAGTAAATGGGATTTCAAAGAAGCCTACTGACATGGATGAAGATGATTGGGATGAGTTAGATGAAATGACCAAGTCTACCATTCGCTTGCACCTAGCAGATAATGTTTACTTTACTGTATTAGACTGTGAAAGTAGTGAGGAGCTTTGGAAGAAGTTATGCAATACATATGAAAAAGAGATGGCATCAAATAAAGTGTATGTGATGAGAAAATTATATGACCTTTGCATGAAGGACACAAATAATGTTGCTGCACATCTACATGAGTTTGATGCTATATTCTCCCAGTTACAGGCTCAAAAAATGGATATGGATAACGAAATGAAAGCAGTATTGCTATTATGTACCCTTCCATCATCATGGGATACATTTTGCACAGCTATTAGCAATAGTGCACTTGGTGGTAAACTCGTCTATGATGACATATGTGGAGCACTCTTGAGTGAGGAGATTCATAGAAAATATATGGTTGGCACTCAGAGCGGAGATGCATATAATGTTCATGATTCTTACCAAGGAAAGAATCAACAACATGGCAGAAGCAAGAACAAAGAAAAGAATGGTCAATGGAATAAGAGTAGAAGTAAATCAAGGAAGAGGGATATTGAATGCCATTATTGTCATAAGAAAGGACATATGAAGAAAGACTGTTATACATTAAAGAATGCTAAAGGTAAAGGACAGAATGTTGATGGGCACATTAAACAATTACCTGCACCATCTACTTCGACTGTGAAGATTGAAAAAATTAATGCTATTTTTGATGATGTTGATTTATTGACACTTGATAGTACTGTGCCATCTGAGGCGCTTATGATTGATTCTCTTTCCCACACATGGCTGGTAGATTCTGGCGCTTCTTTCCATGTGATACCACACAGAGAATGGTTCTCTAATTATGAAGCAACGTCTCTTGGTACCGTGAGACTTGGCGACTCTTACCTGTGTGATGTTGTGGAGATTGGAGATGTGGTTGTGAAGTTCATTGATGGTTCAAAATTTACTATGCATAATGTACACCATGTACCTCAGTTATCACACAGTTTGATGTCAGTTGGTCAACTTGATGACCTTGGTTACAAGGTGGTCTTCTATGCTCAGTCTTTTCGCATATCAAATGGCAATATGGTTATTGCAAAAGGAAGCAAAGTTGGCTCACTTTATCCTTTATTTGTATCACAGAAAGAACACTTGATAGCTGTTACTGAACAACCTATGGCTTGTATTTGGCATGGTCATTTGGGCCATATATCTCGTAGTGGAATGGAAAATCTTTCTCGTTCTGGCTACTTACCTGTGTTATCTTTCTCCGATTTTTCATTTTGTGAGCATTGTCAATACGAAAAGCAAACCAGAAATGTGCATAGAATGCACATTGACTCTTCAATTCAGCCTTTAGATCTTGTTCATACAGATGTGTGTGGTCCTACGCCCACTAGGTCCTTAGGTGGTTCTCTCTACTTTGTCACTTTCATAGATGATGGTACTAGAAAAGTTTGGGTATATCCTATCAAATCGAAGGATGAGCTATTCCCTACTTTTAGAAAATGGCTTTCTGAAAAAGGAACTAAGCTTAAGGCTTTACATTCAGATAACGGGGGTGAGTATACCTCACATGAATTCAACCTTTTCTGTCAGTCTAGAGGGATTCATAGAGAGTTTACAGCTCCTTATACCCCAATACAAAATGGTGTGGTTGAGAGGATGAATAGAACTATTCAAGATAGAGTAGTCTCTATGTTGCATCATGCAAACCTCTCACAAGGCTTTTGGGCAGAAGCAATATTGACTACAGTTCATGCGATTAACCTTTTACCTAGTACTACCAAAGGCCTGAAAGTGACTCAACAGTTGTGGACAGGGAAGCCACCATATTATGATCATCTTCGAGTTTTTGGGTTTGAAGCATATGTTCATATACCCAAGAATCTTAGACAAAAGTTGGACCATAAGTCAAAGAAATGCATTTTCCTTGGATATGATCGAGAAGGACAATTTGGATATCGCTTATGGGATCCTGAAACACGGACAATGATTAGAAGTAGTGATGTCATTTTCAATGGGTCTAAGATGCATAAACAACCCATTAAGGAGGTTGAAGTGAGAAGAGTGGTGTTTGAGGATACTAGTCCTCTGGTTAGCATGCATAAAAATGTTGCACATAGGGATGTTCAAGAGAATGTCCATTCAGATCAGTCTGCACATGTTCTTGTTCAGCAACCATTGAGACGTTCTGCATGTGTCTCATATCCACCTGATAGGTATGTTCTAGGTTTAGATTTTGTTATGCTAACAAATGCCGGTGAGCCTTCTTGCTAAAAAGAGGCTATGCAGACAGAGGATCATGTCAAGTGGGAGCATGCCATGAAGAGTGAGTTGGATTCTATTCACAAGAATGGTACTTGGGATTTAGTAACTTTGCCAAAGGTCAGGAAAGCTTTACCATGTAAATGGGTATATAAGCTAGAATTCACATCAGATAGTGCTTCTCCAAAGTATAAATCATGACTTGTTGCAAAGGGTTTTAAGCAACAACACGGTGTTGATTTTGAGGAAATCTTCTCTTCAGTGGTCAAGATGACTACCCTGTGCATGTTGCTTGGATTCATTGCAATGGAGGACTTAAAGCTAGTCCAAACGGGTATGAAAACTGCTTTCTTGCACGGAGATGTTACAGATGAGATCTATATGGAACAACCAGAGGGTTATGTAGTTCTTGGCAAGGAAAGTCTAGTTTGTAAACTTAAGAAGACCTTGTATGGACTTAAACAGTCCCCTAGACAATGGTACCAAAAGTTTGATGCTTTTATGAAATCTCAAGGCTATTCTCGAAGCAATGAGGATCATTGTCTCTACACAAAGAGATGCTCAGATGGAAACTTGATATGCTTGATACTTTATGTCGATGATATGTTGATTGCTTGGAAGTCCTCTTATGATTTGTCAGTTCTCAAAAAGAAGTTGAGTCAGACATTTGATATGAAGGATTTGGGGGATGCCAAACATATTCTTGGCATGCACGTTAGTAGTGATAGGAGTAAAAGATGCATATACTTGTCTCAAAGTGAGTACATATTCAAAGTACTTCACCAGTTCAATATGCAGGGTGGAAAGGCATTGAGTACACCTTTACCCACATATGTGAAATTGAGCAAGGATGATTGCCCCAAATCAGATGAGGAAAAGGAATTCATGACCAAAATTCCCTATCAGTCTGTTGTTGGCAGTCTCATGTACTATGGTAGCTATGAGACCAGGCATTGCATTTACAATGGGAGTTGTGAGCAGATATATGTCTAATCCTGGCAAGAAACATTGGGAAGTGGTCAAGCTGATTTTGAGATATTTGAGTGGCACTAAGGACAAATGTCTTTGCTTAGGTAGAGGGAAAGCATCCATTATTGGTTACACAGATTTTGATTATGTTGGTTGTGTAGACAATCGTAAGTCTACATCAGGGTCCATTTTTCATTTTGCTAGAGGTGCCATCTCTTGGAGATCTCAGCTTCAAGAATGTAGAGCTATTTCCACCACAGAAGCAAAGTATGTTGCAGCAAGTGAGGCATGTAAAGAAGCATAGTGGCTTTTTCTCGTCTTACTTGTGATATGGGTTTACCTCAGCATGTACCTCGCTTGCTCAGTGATAGTCAGAGTGCCATTACTTTGGCTAAGAATCTGGTCTATCATGCAAAGATCAAGCACATTGAGGTGACTTATCACTTCATTAGAGATTGCTTAGCCACTGAGTGCATTATTCTTGAGAAGGTCCACACTTGAGATAATGCTGCAGATGCTTTGACTAAAGCTCTACCACATGATAGCTTTTGACACTGTTGTCACTTGATCGGGGTTACTTGATTCTTGATCTTACACAATCACTTGTATACTGTGTAACATGCACATCACGTGGGAGGTATAGTTTGTATACTTACACTCAGGTATTCTTTATCATTCTTTATTTTTCTCCCATAGTTACTTTGGCCATATTGGCCTTTAGTGTGAGATTGTTACCGTTAGTGTCCATGTGAAAGGCCAAATGTCCACCAGACACTTCCTTGTATATGTTCTTTAATAAAACATATAGTGGCATAGTCAGTCAGAGATTGTAAGTTTGACCGCATTTGCAAGACCTAAGAAGCCTGTCCTCGTGCTCCCTGTGTACTATGTTTTCTGTGTATTCTGCAACGTCTATGCAAAGTGTTGTGTGCGGCCTCAGAAGCTCAGTTTTCTACTCCGAGCATATCATCGTGGAGCTCTTGAGAAGGAGAGTGCACTGTGGTGCATCGACATCAAAATACTTCAAGGAAGAGTGAGAGAAAGGAAAGGAACCGATAAATAAGTGGAGCAAGAGCGCATGTGCAAGGAGAAACTTGGAGTACATTCAAGTACTATTTGGTGACTTGGAGCACGAAAAGCAGACCAATCTCAAGCAATTTAGGCTAAACATAAGCATATATTCATATCTGTTTCCTTGGCTAGAGGACTAATCATTTTGGCGATCCTACTGGGGATCCCAAAGGAGAATACATTTGAGAGCAATTGTGGACTTCGGGCAAAAGAAGGTGACAAAGTGCAAGGAAATTGGGCAAAATATAATTGCATATAAGCACTTTCTCTTTGGGCATAGGACATAAACATGCCCATCATGGTTGGAATGTACATCATTTGGACATTAAAACTGCATTTTTGGATGATGACTTACATGAAGAAGTGTATGTTTTTGAGCCCCATGGTTTTATGTAGAAAGGGCATGAAAACAAAGTGTGCAAGTCGAAAAGGGCATTATATGGTTTGAAGCAAGCACATGTGCTTGGCATGAAAAGATACATTCCTACTTGATTGCACATAGTTTTGAGAAGAGTCCAATCGAGATCACCTTATATGTTAAGTGTGTAAATGATGTGCTTCTGATCATTGTTATCTATGTTGATGACATTCTTCTCATTGGTCCTAATGAAAAGCATATTGTTGATTTTAAAGCTGATTTGCATGCCTCATTGTTGGAGACCTCTTAATCTCCAAAGATTTGATCTATACTGACTTAAGAACACTTCTACGTCAGTTATACACCAAACTTTACAAGAACATTGTTCTTCTTTACCAAATCTTTCATCAACACTTCTCTGAGTGAAGAAGTATCTACTCCAGAAAGTCTGCTTTAGAAATCAACTTCATTACCTGCACAAAACTTCAAATTTCTTCAAGCAAATGATGCACAAGTATTCGCAATACCTTTGCGCAATCATACTAATCATTAGTTCTCAAAACTAATCATCAAAAGTTTAATTTGATCCTTAAGATCAAAGATATGTCATAATTGTCTTCCAGAAGTAGCGCCTTCGACATAGTCAACTTCTTAAGTTGATTTCTCTCAACACAAAACCCGTTTTGCTAAATGCTTTTAGCCATAGCTTCCCTATCTCCTAACTTAGATTTTAAGTGCTCACTCATCAAAAACTTTACAGTATACACTCAGATCTAAGCAAAACACTGAGACGAAAAAGTGTGCTACTCTCAGACTTCAGTTTTCACATTCTACATATGAATGTTCCTATTGATCATTCTCACAGTAGGAGAGGAATTAGATTCTGAAACTCTAGACATAGCTTCATTAGCTTCTCAATTAGATGTGTACAAAAGGAATCCTGATCCACATGATCAGACAGAGAGCACTCAGAGAAAAAACCCGTCGCTATTTTTTGGGAAAAAACTCTCTACACATCTCTAATACATTTGTCATCTACAAATGACTCTCTCACATTTCTTGTCATCATTAACTTATATATATACATGACTTTTGACTTATCTCGCGTCTATGACACTACTCCTTATCATTCTAAGATTTAGTTCTACTCAGATTACAAGGATTTCCACATATATGTACATATGTGTACAAGACATCATTCTGAAATCTCCTTCAATTTCTCAAGTGTCTTCCTTCACTTCATTCTGACCATAAGCATTCTTCAAGATTTGTATAATCATCAATTTGTGATTGGTTTGTTCCAACAGCTCCCCCTCAATCACTAATTGTGATTATTCCATTCTTCTTCACTCCTGCCATCTCCTTGAATCTCTGTAGCTTAGGTCCATCCAAGCTCTTTGTCATCATATCTGCCACCTGTTCTTTTGTTGGAGTGTACATCACTTCAATCTCTTTATCAAGTACCTTTTCCCTCAAGAAATGATACTGAATCTCTATGTGCTTAGTCCTGGCATGAAAAACAGGGTTAGCTGCCAAATACAAAGAACTCATTTTATCTCCAAAAATAATTGGAGTACTATGATCAGTCTCAAAACTCTTCATCAAAGTCTTCAGCCATATCACTTCTTTTGCAGCTTCTACCATTCCCTTATACTCAGCTTTTGTGGATGATAAAGCAACTGTATGTTGCTTCTTTGAACACCAAGAAACTAGTTTATCTCCAACATAACAAAGATACCCATGAGTAGACCTTCTATCATCTGAGTCACCTGCCCAATCTGCATCACTAAACACTTTGATTCTTGTGTCAGAAGTGAAACCATAATACAAACCTTCACTTAAGGTTCCTTTGATATATCTGAGTACCCTTTGGGCTGCAATCCAATGAGTCTTCTTTGGACAATGCATAAATTGTGACAACACACCTACTGCATATGATAAATCTGGTCTTGTCAAGGTAGCATAGATTAAACTACCTACCAAACTCTGATATTTCTTCATATCATTGAATTCTTCACCTCCATACCTGCTTAATTTATGATTTACCTCCAATGGTGTGGTTGAAGTCTTGCAATCTTCCATGTTAAACTTGACTAGAAGATTCTTCAAATACCTCTCTTGTGAAACATATACTCCATGTTGAGTATACACAATCCGTATTCCTAGAAAATAAGATAAGTTTCCCAAATCACTTATCTTAAACTCCTTCTCTATTTGCCTTTTGAGTTCATTGATTCCTTGAGCATCTGTTCCTGTGACAATAATATCATCAACATAAATGCACATGTAAATGTATCCATTTTCACTTGCCTTCACTAGCAAGCTACTGTCTGCCTTTGATGCTTGAAATCCACATTCATTCAAAAACTTGACAAGTCTATAATTCCAAGCTCTTGGAGCCTGCTTCAACCCATACAAAGCTCTCTTGAGCTTACACACATAATCTGATCCAATTGAATCCATAAAACCTTCTGGTTGCTCCATGTATACTTCATCTGCAATGTATCCATTTAGAAATGCATTTTTCACATCCAATTGTGATAATTTCCATCCCTTACAAGCAGCAATAGCAATCAATGTTCTAATTGTAGACATTTTAGCAACAGGACTAAAGGTTTCATCATAATCTACCCCATAAGTTTGGGCAAAACCTTTGCCCAAACTTATGGTCTAGCCTTGTATCTAGACACCTTACCATCTGCAAACCTCTTTGTTTTATATACCCACTTACATCCAATGACTTTCTGATTCTTTGGTCTTGGTACTAATTCCCAAGTTTCATTTTCAAGTAGAGCATCATACTCTTCCTGCATTGCCTTTTCCCAAGTCTGTTTACCTTTGGCTTCTTCATAAGTGGTTGGATCTTCTTCTGTCTTCACAATGTAAGCATAATCTTTTGTTGTTAGGAAAGATGTATCATAACTATACCTTATAGGCTCTTTCCTTTCCCTTGAGGATCTTCTGATTTCTGCACTTCTCGAAGTTTCAGCCTCATTTGATTCTGGATCAAACCTTGGCCCTTCTTCTACATGATCCTGCAATCTACTTCTAGAGTCAACATCATCAATACTTTCTTCATACACTTTTACTTTTGCCTTTCCTTTTCTTTGTATCTCTTCAACACCTGCAAAATCATTTGTTGATCCTATATACCAAGTATTTTGCTCATCAAATGTCACATCTTTGGTAACAAGAAATTGCTTTGTGGATGGACTCCACAACCTGTAACCCATCTGTCTATCATCATATCCAATAAACACATACTTCTCTGCTTTTGGTTCTAGCTTATGTCTTAATTGTGAAGGAACATAAGCATATGCAACACATCCAAATACTTTACAATGATCAAGAGTAGGTTTCTTACCCCACCATGCTTCATAAGGGGTTCCTCCATCCAAAGCTTTACAAGGTAACCTATTCACAAGGTATGTTGCAGTGTTAATAGCTTCTACCCATAAGTAATTTGGACAATTCTTTTCCTTCATCATGGCTCTTGCAAATTCTACAAGAGTCCTATTTCTCCTTTCTGCTACTCCATTCTGTTGAGGAGAGTACCTGCAAGTTACTTCTCTTTTTATACCTGCATTCCACAAATAATCATCAAACTCTTTAGAGAAATACTCTCCCCCTCCATCTGACCTTAACCTCTTAAGCTTTTGCCCTGTGATCCTTTCTGCATAGGCATGAAAATGTTTGAATGTCTTAAAGACTTCTGATTTATCTTTGATTACATACAAAGTAATCCATCTGGTTGCATCATCAACAAACAACACATAATATCTGGATCCATTTATGCTATAGTCCCTTGAGGGACCCCATACATCTGTATGAACCAATTCAAGCATATTTGAATACTTGTACCCTGATTTGTTGTAAGAACCTTTATGTGCTTTACCTAATTGACAAGCTTCACACTTGTACACCATATGTTGCCCTTCAATATTTGGCAAACCAAGCACCACCTGATTCTTTGACATTTCCTTTATAGCTCTCTCATTGAAATGACCTAGCCTTTTATGCCATAGGTCTAATTCAGATACCTTTTGACTTCCATAAGTAAACAATGCTTGTCCCACATTACCTTGGACTTTGAGAGTGAACAATCTTCCTTCCTTTTTCCTTGCAATTATGTTTCTATATCCCTGATTCGGATCTTGTACATAGACACCATCATTTGTGAATCTTACCTCATATCCTTTCTCCACAATTTGCCCTACACTTATCAAATTTTTAGGAATAGTAGGAACATAAAGTACCTTGCTCAAAAGTGTACTTCCACTCTTTGTCTTCACTGATCCAATGCTCTCCACTTTATGCTTGGTATTGTCACCTATTTGAACTGTATGTCCATTCACCTTTGCTTCCATATCAGTCATCAAGGATAGATTCCCACTCAGATGGTTACTACATCCTGAGTCAATATAAAACACTCTTTGATATTCTCCCATTGATTCATGAGTTGCATTCAAGATAAGAGTCATATCATCCTTCTGATCTGATGCATAATTATAATAATTGTTGTTGTAGGACAGAGATTGGAAGTTTCTTCCACCTCCTCTACCATATGATGTCCTACCACCTCTTCCTTTGAAGTTGCCTCTTTGGTTTCTGCCTCCTCTACCTCTTTGATTATAATTCTGATTATTGCTTCCACCATTTTGATTGTTATACCAACAATCATTTGCCAAATGATTTGTTCTACCACAAATCCAACAAGCTTTAGCATTATCTTTGTTCTTACCTCCTCTTCCTTTACCTCTGAAATTCATTTTCCCTTTAGTGAAGTTAGCTTGATTTGAATTCCCTTCATCATCATTCGATTGCTTTCCCTTGCCATTCTTTTTCTTGTCCTTGGAGTACATAGCTTGACTTGTACTTCTATCATTGTCTCCTTTAAGGTCCTGCTCAAAAGTTAGCATGTGTCCTAGCAATTGATTAAGATCAAGAGTAAAGTGATCAAGTGACAACTCTATGGACAATATGAAAGGCTTCCATTTCTCATCTCCTCTCAGACCTGTAAGTATTTGTCTTACCAACTTTTCCTCTTCAATGTCTTCATCCACTGCTCCCAAGCTATCTGCAATATCCTTCATCCTTGCCACATAATCAGAAATTGATTGTGAGCTCTTCTTCTTGAAGGTTGTGAACTCAGCCCATAGTGAGGACTTCCTTGACTTAGTTGTATTTTGGAAATGCTCTTCCAAGGCATTCCAAACATCTGTAGCACTTTCCAATCCTCTAATGTGAGGTAGCAGATAATCATTTACAGCCATGTAAATAATACTCCTTGCTTGAGCATCCTTTCTCATCCAAGTCTTCAAATTTGCAAGCTCTTCCCTAGTAGGAATACTAGGATCTGCAAATTCAGGCTTTTCTTCATCTCCTGTAATGAATGCCATCAAATCTTTACTCATGAGGTGTGCCTCCATCCTCATGGACCAAGCTGGATAGTTTTCCCTATCTAGCTTATCAATCTGCAAGCTTTCTCCCATCCTTGACCTTTTGTATCTGCAATTACTATGGTTTATGAGGATAAAGTGTACCTTTGATATAAGCTTTGTCCTTCTTGATTCTTTTCGAACTCGTGCTTTGAACTTCTGCAGGTTATCTTCAATAGTTTGTCCTTGTCCTCCTTTGATTTGGAAGAACTCCAATATCTGCACCAATCGGAACTTCAATTGTCTTTTCTTCTCTTGTATTGCACCTTAAGCTCTGATACCACTGTTGGAGACCTCTTAATCTCCAAAGATTTGATCTATACTGACTTAAGAACACTTCTATGTCAGTTATACACCAAACTTTACAAGAACATTGTTCTTCTTTACCAAATCTTTCATCAACACTTCTCTGAGTGAAGAAGTATCTACTCCAGAAAGTCTGCTTTAGAAATCAACTTCATTACCTGCACAAAACTTCAAATTTCTTCAAGCAAATGATGCACAAGTATTCGCAATACCTTTGTGCAATCATACTAATCATTAGTTCTCAAAACTAATCATCAAAAGTTTAATTTGATCCTTAAGATCAAAGATATGTCATAACTGTCTTCCAGAAGTAGCGCCTTCGACATAGTCAACTTCTTAAGTTGATTTCTCTCAACACAAAACCCGTTTTGCTAAATGCTTTTAGCCATAGCTTCCCTATCTCCTAACTTAGATTTTAAGTGCTCACTCATCAAAAACTTTACAGTATACACTCAGATCTAAGCAAAACACTGAGACGGAAAAGTGCGCTACTCTCAGACTTTAGTTTTCACATTCTACATATGAATGTTCCTATTGATCATTCTCACAGTAGGAGAGGAATTAGATTCTGAAACTCTAGACATAGCTTCATTAGCTTCTCAATTAGATGTGTACAAAAGGAATCCTGATCCACATGATCAGACAGAGAGCACTCAGAGAAAAAACCCGTCGCTATTTTTTGGGAAAAAACTCTCTACACATCTCTAATACATTTGTCATCTACAAATGACTCTCTCACATTTCTTGTCATCATTAACTTATATATATACATGACTTTTGACTTATCTCGCGTCTATGACACTACTCCTTATCATTCTAAGATTTAGTTCTACTCAGATTACAAGGATTTCCACATATATGTACATATGTGTACAAGACATCATTCTGAAATCTCCTTCAATTTCTCAAGTGTCTTCCTTCACTTCATTCTGACCATAAGCATTCTTCAAGATCTGTATAATCATCAATTTGTGATTGGTTTGTTCCAACACTCATTTGAGATGTTATATTTGGGGCATTTGCATCATTATTTGGGCATTCAATTTATACAAGTTGATGGTGGAATAGCTTTGTGTCAAAAAAAATATATTGACACATTATTGTAGCATTTTGGCCTTGAAGATTGCAAACCTATTGCCACCCCTATGGAAACACATTTACGGTTGAGCCTTCATGCTGATCGAGATGCATTTGATGCTGCAATCTATCAGAAAGTTGTTGGATGCTTGATTTACTTATGCATAACTCGGCGTGATATTCAGTTTGTTGTCTCACATATGATCAGGTTTATGCATTGTCGAGGTGTCAAGCATTGGTAGGTGGTTAAGTGCATCTTTCGCTACTTGAGTGGTATCGGTCCAGTTATTTATGTTGTTTTATCCCAAGGAGGGATCACTGTTTCTAGATTTACATGCTTTTTTGGCTCTAACTAGGTTGGTTGCTATGACACTCGTGTGTCCACTAGTGGTTTTTGCTTCATGCTTCTTAGCTCATGTATATATTGGTTGAGCAAGGAGCAACCTACTGTGTCCACTTCTAATTGTGAGGCTGAGTATAGGGAAGCTTTCACAATGACTGTTGAGTGTGTGAGGCTCAGATGCTTTTTGGTTGATTTGTGTGTTGGTCATTCCTCTGCCATCACCATCTTCACTAGCAGTTAGAGTGCATTGGAAGTTGCGAGGAACTCTATGTTCTAGGCTCACAGAAAGCACATTAAGGTGCATTATCATTATGTCAAGGGGAGGTTCTCGTTCCTCGATTAGGCTCTAATACCAATGTTGGGAATCAAACTCATAACCTCCTAGCTAGGAGTATGATGGACTAACCACTAGCCCCAAAAGCCATGGATGAGGATTACTTTCTAATCCTCTCTCTTAATGTATAGTTAAACCATGTCCTACTAGGATTATGTTGTGACATGTGTGAAAATTATGTTGTTCTTAAAAACTTGTTGAAAAGTTGGAAACCTACACACAAAAATACTTACAAAGCTTTGCAGAGTTGGAATCAAGACGACAAAGCAAAATAATGGGCTTAAAATAGCTCAAATCCACAAAAATCATGCACTAGTCGTCTTAGATAGCCCACACATCACAAAAAATATATTTCTTTTATCTCTTTGTACAAAGAAATTGGTTACTTAATGCCTTTGGTATCAAAGAGGGCAACGACACTAACACATAATGGGGTTTTCCAAAATAATGGCACTTTACAAAGAAAATGGGTGCAAAGTGGAATGCATTAAAAAATAGTTGATCTGTCAATGATGTGGTGGAAAATAAAAAATGATATCACAAATCTATGTAAGCTTGGCTTCACTTTGCATTGAAGTGGCGTGCTTCAGTTTTTGTCAACCTATAGATATAAGAAACTTTGCTAATAAAAATGGTATTCAGAGGTCCACGTTTCACAACCATACAAAGGAATGTGGAATCCTCTTTGGCATATGAGGCTAAAATATTGAAGTAAGAAAAACACGAAATGAAAATTTTAATGAGGAAACAAGTTGGAGTGGAGAGTGGGTTCCTTTTATCCATCAGGTGGTGAGTCAAAACATACAAGTGTGACGAACTTGATGAAGGAAAACCAAAACTCAAACCAATTTCAGATATAATCACAAATTCAGATGTGATTGCAAGGTAAACTGACAAATTATAAAGGTGGATGTGAATGTGCATGGTGGATTCCTCCTTATCACATTGAAAAACATGAGGTATGGGGCGGGTGGGTTGTTTTACTGACACATTATAAAGGTGGATGTAAATGTACACGGTGGATTCCTCCTTATCACATTGAAAAAAATGAGGTATGAGGGGGGGGGGGGTTTATTTTACTCTCACTCTTTCTCTTTTGATCTCTCTGTATTTTTTTGATTTCGTGAGATGCTTCTCTACCACTAGTGTTGCCCACTTTCTTTCAACTTTCCTATGCATCCCTAATCTCTTTCAAAGACCTTAATTCATACGTCTTTGAATGTATTTGCATGCGATGAAGAAGAAGATAGGAGTGCATTTATGACATGCTTCTTTTTTTGCTGGTAGAAATGATTTGTGACAATGTTTTCGAAAGTGCATGAGGGAGAATCCTATTTCTTCTCATTTGCTATGCCTTGTTCATCCTTCTATTGTTTCTTTCCTATTAGATGGTTTTATCTTCAATAGTTGAACTAGTGAAGTAATTCGATGGCGATGCACCACAATGTGCTCTTCTCGAGAGCTACACGATGATATCCTCGGAGTAGAAAACTAAGCTCCTAGGGCCACATGGTACTCTGCACAAAGGTTGCTGAATACACAAGAAAGACACAGTACATAGAGAGCACGAAGACATACTTCTTAGGTCTTACAAATGCGGTTGAACTTACAGTCTGTGGCTGACCAAGCCACTATATATTTTATTAAAGAACATATACAAAGAAGTGTCCGGTGGCCATTTGGCCATTCACATGGACACTAACGATAACAATCTCCCACTAAAGGCCAATATGGCCAAAGTAACTAGGGGAGAAAAATAAAGAATGATAAAGAATACCTAAGTGTAAGTCTACAAACTATACCTCCCACCTGATGGACATGTTACACAGTATAGAAGTGAATGTGTAAGATCATGAATCAAATAACCCCCATCAAGTGACAACAGTGTCGAAAGCTATCCTGTGGTAGAGCTTTAGTCTCGAGTGTGAACCTTCTTGAGAATAATGTGCTCAGTGGCTAAGCAATCTCTAATGAAGTGATACCTCACCTCAATGTGCTTGGTATTTACATGATAGACTGGATTCTTAGCCAAAGAAATGGCACTCTGACTGTCACTGAGCAAACGAGGTACATGCTGAGGCAAACCCATATCACAAGCAAGATGAGAAAGCCACGATGCTTCCTTACATGCCTCACTTGCTGCAACATACTCTGGTTCTATGGTGGAAACGATTGTACATTCTTGAAGACGAGATCTCCAAGAGATAGCACCTTCAGCAAAATGAAAAATGTACCTTGATGTAGACTTACGATTGGTCTACACAACCAACATAGTCAAAATCTGTGTAACCAATAATAGATGCTTTACCTCTACCTAAGCATAGACACTTGTCCTTAGTGCCACTCAGATATCTCAAAATCATCTTGACCGCTTCCCAATGTTTCTTGCCAGGATTAGACATATATCTGCTCACAACTCCCATTGCAAATGCAATGTTTGGTCTCGTGGCTACCATAGCATACATTAGACAGCAACAACAGACTGATAGGGAATTTCGGTCATGAATTCCTTTTCCTCATCTGATTTGGGGCAATCATCCTTGCTCAATTTCACATATGTGGGTAAAGGTGTACTCATTAATGCCTTTCCACCCTGCATATTGAATATGTGAAGTACTTTGGATATGTACTCACTTTGAGACAAGTATATGCATGTTTTACTTCTATCACGAGTAATGTGCATGCCAAGAATATGTTTGGCATTCCCCCAAATCCTTCATATCAAATGTCTGACTCAACTTCTTTTTGAGAATTGACAAGTCATAAGAGGACTTCCAAACAATCAACATATCATGAACATAAAGTATTAAGCATATCAAGCTGCCATATGAGCATCTCTTTGTGTAGAGACAATGATCCTCATTGCGTCGAGAATAGCCTTGAGACTTCATAAAAGCATCAAACTTTTGGTACCATTGTCTAGGGGACTATTTAAGTCCATACAAGCTCTTCTTGAGCTTACAAACTAGTCTTTCCTTGCGAGGAACTACATAACCCTCTGGTTGTTCCATACAGATATCATCTATAAGATCTCCATGCAAGAAAGGAGTTTTCACATCCATTTGGACTAGCTCTAAGTCCTCCATTGCAACGAATCCAAGCAACATGCGCAGGGTAGTCATCTTGACCATTGGAGAGAAGATTTCCTCAAAATCAACACCATATTGTTGCTTAAAACCCTTTGCAACAAGTCATGCTTTATGATGATATATTTAGGTAGTGATGTTTGTGAACACGCTAGGACTGTCGAGGCACTTTTTTCCCTCTTTAGGAGGTTTTTTTCCACCAGCTTGTATATAGGTCTATTGCCCTAATGGGTTACTTATCTTTGTACATTCTAGTGCTAATACATTCAGTATTATGTGTTGTGCTCCAAGCTTCTTCTTCCTCCTTGTGTTGTTCGCGTGCTTCTGCAGACATCTAACTCCAACAATTGGTATCAGAGCAGGTTGCCACTTCATCTAGGGCATCGCCGACACCTCTCCTATTACAGTCTTAGAATCGCATGAATTTTGGTGAGCATACTCAACGTGTTTTTGAGATCAAAACAACTTTGCTATGTGGTGCCGAAATCACGATCTGAGCTCGTTTCGGCCTTCGAATGCACTATTGCAATGCTTGTGCAGGCTATTTTGTCTCTTTGTGCCAAAGGTATAAACCAATTTTGGTTCGCTAGTATAAGCATCTCAAAGTCTGCTACAGGTTTAACAGAATTTGTCTGGGATGGCAGAGATGCCCAGGCACATGCATTGATAGCTTTGTCTATCAAACATGCCATTATTCCTCACATTTGCTCTTGTGGAACAGCTAAGGATGCTTGGGATACACTAGCCACATTGTACCAAGCTAGGAATGAGGCTCGTGTTGCTTACCTCTGAAAACGGTTGGAGAGTGAGCACATGATTGAAGGTGATTCTATGGACATTTTTCTAACAAAAATCAAAGACTTGAAGGAACAATTAATTTTTGCTGATGAGGTTATATCAGATAGCTCACTTGTGCAGACCGTTCTGAATGGTCTTCCAGATTCATATCAGAGTTTTGCTTCTACTCTTCGGTTGATGATGAAAGGAAATCCAAATGCTTTGCCATTTGAGGAGTTAGTCTCTGTTATGTTGCAGGAAGATCAGTCCAGGCAGAACAGGTCCATTATGCGTGTTGCAGATCAAGCTTTCCTTGCTAGTCAAAAGGGCAACGAAAAATAGAGCTCTTCAAGTAGTAAGCAGAAATCTGCTAATTCTGCACAATTGAAGAGGGAAGACAAAGATGAAAAGAAATCAGAAAATGTTTTGCAAGTATTGTAAAGGAAATGATCATATCATAAAGAACTATCCAAAAATTGGCTTCTAAAGATTCAAAGAAGAAACATGCCGGAATGGTTGTTACAGAGGCCTCTACACCAAAAACAGAGTCTGCTAATCTTGTGCAAGCAGAAGAATGGGTGTTTACTATTGTTTGCAATTTTGACCCATCTTCTCATGAGCAGTGCATGTCTGTAGTAGGCTCCGATGTTTGGTACTTTGACAGTGGGATGACCAAACATATTACCTCGCAACACAATTTCTTCTCTTCACTCGAGCTTGACCCTACAAGGAATATTGTTACATGCACCAACAACTCCTCTTATCCTATTATGGGAGTTGGTAAGATCATTTTGACTACTGTTGATGGTAGTTCTTTCACCTTGTCAGATGCTTTGTTTGTGCTAGGGATCAAGAAAAATCTGTTATCAATTTATGCATTAGCCAAGATTGGCTTGGTTATGAAATTTGTTGATGACAGATGTACAGTTCATGATCTGTCAAATGGTGACGTGATTATTGCTTTTGGCATTTTATGTCGTGGGCTATATAAGCTCATAGACTATGAAAGATCTGTAAATGATTCATCATGTGCAATACATGATTCTCAGGCTATGTTAGATGCAAAGCTTTGGCATGCATGCTTTGGTCATTTGAATTTTGCTAGTTTGCTATGCTTGCAGAAATCTGAAATGGTGTCCTCTTTTGTTGAGATATCAAACTCAAAATGTGATGATCTAGGATGACAGGTACTAGTTTTTTGTTTCTCTGACATGTATAGTTGTCACTTCGATATATGTCAAGGATACTTCATTGAGCTTTATTAGATTTATCTACCGAGAGTGATGGCACATTTGTTCTTGCCAGCTCACTCATACGTGGACATTAGGTTTTTCCTTATGTACTGATCTTTATATATTGCACTTGTTGTATTCTTGTTTTTAGGTCATTCTTGTACATTCCTTTTTATGTAATAGAAGAAGAAGAAGAAGAAGAAGAAGAAGAAGAAGAAGAAGAAGAAGATCATTCTTCCTTGCCTCAATCTGTGTGTGTGCTTATCCTTGAGAGTGAGAGTGTGTGTGTGAGCTCTCTTCCTTATCTCCTTCCTTGTGACATGGAATCAAAGCCAGCGTGGTTGTAGAGAGCTCGTGGAGAAGGCGACAGTGAAGAGTATGCAACAAGGCATGGAGAAAATGTGATTCACAAATGACCTCCATTTGCTGCGAAAATGGGCGTGAAGGTAGAAGACCTCAAAATATTTTTAAGAATTATCCCTTTAGGATCACTTGTTTTTGTCAGATCAAAGTTTCGGAGCCATCTTGACCTCTGTTTTGAGCCCGCAAGGTGGCACTCGCAAAAAATCCAGGTCAGTTTCAAAAACTGTAACTTGCATTGTGTTTGGCAACACTCATATATTCCAGATCCAAAATTTCAAGCGTTTTCGTGTACTGTTGATACACGAAAACTATGTTTTTCTGAGATCGAACTGTCACGTCATAGTGCGACAATGTTCAAGCAGAAGTGCTGCTTGTAGTGTTTTGCAGTGTTGTGAATTGCTGCAAAAATAGCAAACGCAGATGGAATGAGTTAGCTTATGAGGGATAAGTTGGACAAGAACAACTTCCATGCTTGGAGATTCAGAATGATGAATTTCCTAGTGGGAAAAGGCTACTGGAAGTACATCAAAGGAGAGAATGAAAATGCTCTATAGTTACGAGAAAGGAATCGGACTGCAGATCAGATAAGAGCATATGAGGAATGGAATCAAGGACCATGAAAAATAGAATCATGCAGGAGGAAGAGGACTGTTTCGAGGCAGGGGAGCCAAAGAGGTTGCAAAAATTTCCAAAGAAATGATTCAGGTAATGACAGTAAAGGATGTTGGAATTGTGGTAAACCTGGACACTTTGAACGTGATTGCAGGTTGAAGAATCAAAATAATAGAAGGCAGCAGAATAACTATGCATCCACAAGTGCAGAAGATTCTGAGAAGCTGTTCATGGTTCAACATCACATGATGAATACGATCTCTGCTGGTGTTTCGAAATCAAATGATAATGTCTCATATGTTGATTCAGGTGCTTCAAATCACATGCCCAGTCATGCGAAATGGTTTAGTACTTTGCAAAAATTGCCAGTTCCTCAATATGTTGAAACAGGTGATGACAAATCACATGTTATTGAGCATACAAGAAACATAGCACTATTGATGGAGGATGGAAAGGTAAAACATCTTGCTAATGTGCTGCATGTTCCAAATATAACAAAGAATCTAGTTTCTGTTGGACAAATGGTTGACTAGGGATTACAAGTCAGGTTCAATGCTAATGGATTATATGTAGAAGAGTACAAGGAGGATGGACGATTGGTTGCCAAAGGAAACAAAGTGGGTAGGATGTTCACCTTAAATGTGAAGATTCCTGAAATGAATGTAGCCATGTTTGCAAAAGGTGCAGGAGTTATTGCAGATATAGAGATGTGGCACAAACCGATTGGACATGCAAACTTGCAAAGGCTGAAATTGATGCAGTCAAAGGAGATTGTCCATGGACTACCAAATTTCAAAGTTATAGAAATTCAAAAGGTATGCGCAACATGCCAATTTGGTAAACAATCAAGAGCATCATTTCCACATGACAAGTATGTTAATGAGAATGTACTAGAAGTAGTACATACAAGTGTTTGGGGTCCAGCAAAGACCACATCTATGGGCGGTTGCAGGTTTTATGTTACTTTCATTTTTTACACACAAAGTATGGGTTTATTTCATGAAAGAGAAGAGCGAGGTGTTCACTCACTTCCAGAATTTTAAAGTTATGGTGGAAAAGCAGACATGGAAATACATTCAGACATTAAGTTCTGATGGAGGAGGTGAATACATTCAAATGAGTTCAATAGTTTTCTAAAAAATCATGGAATTCGGCGTCAGTTTTCATGCAGGTACACAACACAACAGAATGGTGTTGCTGAACGCAAAAATAGAC
The DNA here is from genome assembly GCA_020310875.1 of Ceratopteris richardii. Taxonomy (NCBI): domain Eukaryota; kingdom Viridiplantae; phylum Streptophyta; class Polypodiopsida; order Polypodiales; family Pteridaceae; genus Ceratopteris; species Ceratopteris richardii. The sequence continues at coordinate 52,972,042 of CM035423.1, forward strand.
ATATTGCAAAAATAGCAAGAGCCTTGATGGCTGAGAAGAATATGCCTCATTGTTATTGGGCAAAAGCTGTGCATACTGCTGTATACATCATGAACAGAACTACGACTGCTGCTATACATCAAGTTACACCTGAAGAGAAGTTTACAGGTAAAAAGCCAAACTTATCACATCTGAAAGTTTTTGGCTGTATTGCATATGTACATATCCCAGATGAATTGAGGACGAAGCTTGATCCAAAAGCAGAAAAGTGTGTCTTCATTGGATACTCCCTTGAGCAAAAGGGATGTAAATGTTATAACCCACTCAACAGGTAAAGGTGAGCAGAGATGTGGTATTTGATGAAATGTCAAGCTTCTATGTAGATGCCAAAGAAGGATTGAATCTTGAACCAAATGACAAAGAAAATGCTGAAAAATCAAGTGCAAAATCTCAAGTTTTGAGTGGACCGGATGCATCACCAAGCAACAGTTCCAACTCAAATCCATGGAGTGGAAGATTGCATGGAAATTTCAACCTATCAAATTCATCAAATACATCCAAGAAAGGTAAAGAAAAGATTTTTGCAGGTCATAAAACATGTGCAAATTTTGAAGATGTTGATGGAGATTCAAGCGGTTCAAAAAAGATTCTTGATGAGGAACTTGGACTGCCCTCTGTGAAGACTCCAAGAGTAAGAAGGGCACATGTAGATGATACAAGGAGAAGTGACCTAGGCCCAAGAAGATCTGGGAGGATGCGGAATTCAGTGCAACGATTGATGTATGACAGTTATATGGCTTGTCATTGTGCCTACATGACAAAGGTAATACAAGATGCTGAACCTTCTTGCTTTGAAGATGCAATTGGAATTGCAGATTGGGAAAAAGATATGGGTGAGGAGATGGCTGCAATTTATGGAAATGATACATGGAAGCTGGTTCCATTGCCACAAGGAAACAAACCCATAGGCTGCAAATGGGTTTACAAGGTAAAGCATAATGTTGATGGTAGCATAAGTAGGTATAAAGCACGATTGATAGCTAAAGGATATGCACAAACATATGGCATTGATTATGAGGAAACATTCAGCCTTGTAGCTAAAATGCCTACTATCAGAACACTTGTTGCATTAGCTACAACAAAAGGATGGATTTTGCATCAGATGGATGTGAAGAATGCTTTCCTACATGGTGAGTTATAGGAAGAAGCATATATGGACCAACCACAATGATATGAAGATTCAAAGCATCCAGAATATGTTTGCAGGTTGCAAAAGGCTTTGTATGGGCCGAAGCAAGCCCCTCGTGCATGGCATGCAAGGATTGCTGATTGTAAGTCAATTTCTATGCCATTAGATCAAAATTTGAAGTTGGATACTACATCAGGTGAAGCATTGGAAAATGCTACTATGTACAAGAAAATTGTGGGAAGTCTTATATATCTCACAATTACAAGACCTGATCTAAGTTATACTATTGGACTTGAAAGCTAGTTTATGCAGGTTCCCAGGAAGTCACATTTGGATGCTCTGAGGTGCACTTTACGTTATGTGAGTGCTACTTTGGATTATGCATTGTTTTATGAGGCTAGTGTAGATTTACAGGTTTATGGATACACCGATGCAGATTGGGCTGGTAGCATTCCAAATAGAAGATCTACTAGTGGTTTTCTATTCTCACTTGGGAGTGCAACTGTTACATGGAGCAGCAAGAAGCAACCCACTGTTGCTTTGTCGAGTATAGAGGTTGAGTATAGAGGTGCTACAATGGTAGCATGTGAGGCATCATGGCTAGAAATGCGACTTGCAGATTTAGGTGTGGAAGTGGGAAAGCCTATCACTATTTATTGTGATAATCTTAGCAGCATACAATTAGCACAAAATCCTGTTTTCCATGCTAGAACAAAGCATATCGGGGTACATTATCACTTCATCAGATAGAAGGTATTAGAAGGTGATATTGATCTTGTTTATGTGAGAACAGATGAGCAGGTTGCTGATATTTTCACCAAAGCACTTGGAGCTGAGAAGTTGAAGAAGTTTCGGGAGATGCTTGGATTACAGGATATGGCATTGATCTTGAGGGGGAGTGTTGAGATATCAAGCTCAAAATGTGATGATCTAGGATGACACGTACCATTTTTTTGTTTCTCTGACATGTATAGTGGTCACGCCGGTATATGTCAGGGATACTTCATTGAGCTTTATTAGATTTATCTATCGAGAGTGATCACACATTTTTTCTTGCCAGCTCACTCATTCGCGGACATTAGCTTTTTCCTAATGTACTGATCTTTATATACTGCACTTGTTGTATTCTTGTTTTTAGGTCATTCTTGTATATTCCTTTTTATGTAATAGAAGAAGAAGAAGAAGAAGATCATTCTTCCTTGCCTCAATCTGTGTGTGTGATTCTCCTTGAGAGTGAGAGTGTGTGTGTGAGCTCTCTTCCTTATCTCCTTCCTTATGACATCTTTGCCCAAACTTGAGGCACCTGGAAAACCCATTTGTGAAGGCTGTATTTTGGGCAAAATGTAGTGTTCCTCCTTTCCAAAGCATGGTTCAATTCGGGCTACTAAAAAATTGCAACTTGTACATAGTGAAGTATGTGGTCCTATGTAGACACCTTCTTTTGGAAATTATCTTTGCTTCGTGACTTTCATCGATGATTATTCTAGGCATGCATGGGTATATCCATTGAAGGCAAAGTCCAAAGTGTTCATGTGCTTCAAACAGTTTTTGAATTTGGTTGAAAATCTGTCAACATGCAAAATGGGCACCTTCCGTTTTGATCGAAGGGGGGAATATATGTCTTCTGATTTTAATGCATTTTTGGCTAAACATGGGATAAAACACCAGTGTATAGTGTGGTATACAACCCAACAGAATGGAGTTGCTGAACGAAAGAGCAGGTCACTCATGGAGATGGCGAGGTGTATGGTCAAGAGTCAGGCTTTACCACATAGTTTCTGGCTTGAGGCTATCATGTCTGCAACATATGTACTTAACAGGTGTCCCACTAAAGAGTCACTCCATATGAGGCTTGGCATGATGGCAAGCCATCTATTGCTCATCTGCATGTTTTTGGTTGTTTGGCATATGCCTTAGTGCCTGAACAACATCGCACAAAATTGGATGATAAAGCAGTAAAATGTATTTTTGTTGGGTACAATTCTGAAAGTAAAGGCTATCGTCTGTATCATCCACATAATAAAGGCATTTTGGTTAGTCGTGATGTTGTTTTTGTGGAAGATGCTATTCAGCCATTGATACTGTTAGCTCCAAAGACATGTATGATACTTTGCTGCCTCTTTTTATAGGTGGACACTCTAGCATTGGTCCTAATGAGGCAACTTCTTAGCCTTTGTAGGTTTCATGTGATGATGCAGATCATCCCATTTTTGATGCAGATTTACACTATGCACTTGCTGATGAGAGAGGGGCAAAAACTATGCCAAAACGGCTGATGTAGACTTTGCGTCACAGCAAATTAGATGCACCTCTATCATATCGTACTCGATCAGGCTCTTAGTGCCTCTTTTGCATCAGATTGCTATGCTATGGCTGCATCTAGTCTCTGTGATGAGAATGAACCTGTTTCATTTGATGAAGCACAAAATTCAGAAAATCGGATGGTTACTATGCAATCTGAATAGATGACTTCCCATTACCTAGACCCATTGAACATGCTACTTTATATCAAGTGTCTTTAATACCAGATTGGAGTAGTTCATTAGTTGAATTTCTGAGGATGAAAAAATTCCCTCAAGATATGACTTTAGTGCAATGGAGGAGTCTAGAGCAAGAAGCTCAAGTTTATTCAGTCATCAGTGATAATCTGTACAAGCGTGGACGAGATGGATACCCAACAATCTATGTGCATGAGAGTTAATACTTGAAAACCTTAGAAACTGCACAACAAGGTTTTGCAAGAGGACACTTTGGATTTGATTGAGTGATCAAAGAGATTTTGTTTTCAAGTCTTTGGTGGCCCACTCTTCATATGGATGCACATACCTATGTGAAGACATGTGACACATGTCAGAGAACCCAATATCTAATTTGCAAAGATGAGATGCCACTAAGACCCATGATGAGAGGACGTGCATTCTCAAAGTGGGGAATAGATTTTGTAGGTCCTATCAACCCCCAACTAAAAGCTCTCATGATGAATATGTAATAGTAGCAATAGATTATCGTACCAAATAGATAGAATTGAAATCTACTAGGAAGAACGATGCACAAAAAACAACAAAATTTCTATTTGAAAATGTATTCGCAAGGTATGGATTACCCATAGATTTGGTGAGTGATAGAGGAATGCACTTCTTGAATTAGGTCATTGAATATCTTCTACAAGACTTCATGGTCATTCATAAGAAGTCTGCACCTTATCATCCACAAGCAAATGGATAGACCGAGAGCACTAATAAGATCCTATGTAATGTATTGACCAAGCTCGTCAATAATAAATATTCTGATTGGGACAAAAAACTACATCACATTGTTTGGACATATTGAGTGGCCTATAAAATGGTAATCAATGCTACCCCCTTTCATATGGTTTTTGGCCAAAATGTTGTGCTTTGATTAGAGTTATGATACCCACTCTCAAGTTTGCATAAGAGCATCAATGGATAGGCCATGAGCTATCATCAAGAATCATGGATTTAGAACTTCTAGGTGAGACTAGACTGAGAGAAACAACATAAATATACACAACAAAGAAGAAACAAAAAACTTACTTTGATGCACATATAAAGATAAAGGTTTGAAAGCAGGTGATTTAGTTTTGGTACACACTATGAAAGAACATGGTAGAAAACTAGAGAAGAGCGGCTATGAACCCATGACAACCAATAGGATATTGAATAGTGGGGCTATGAACCTATGATAACCAATAGGATATCGACTCTTGGGCCTATCCAATTAACTACTTTAGAAGGAGATGTGTTACCAAACCACATTAGTAGTTGTCAAGTCTAGATCTATCAAGATCCCTTGATAGAAGGTTTGAAAGCAGGTGATTTAGTTTTGGTACACACTATGAAAGAACATGGTAGAAAACTAGAGAAGAGCGGCTATGAACCCATGACAACCAATAGGATATTGAATAGTGGGGCTATGAACCTATGATAACCAATAGGATATCGACTCCTGGGCCTATCCAATTAACTACTTTAGAAGGAGATGTGTTACCAAACCACAACAGGTGATTTAGTTTTGGTACACACTATGAAAGAACATGGTAGAAAACTAGAGAAGAGCGGCTATGAACCCATGACAACCAATAGGGTATTGAATAGTGGGGCTATGAACCTATGATAACCAATAGGATATTGACTCCTGGGCCTATCCAATTAACTAATTTAGAAGGAGATGTGTTACCAAACCACATTAGTAGTTGTCAAGTCTAGATCTATCAAGATCCCTTGATAGAAGATATGCTTAGAGGACTCAATGAGGCTAAGAAACGTAAAGAAGAAGAGAGAAAAATATGCGAAGAAGCTCAGGCTAAAGGCTTAGAACACATTAGGAGAATGAAATTAAGTAGACAAGGCTTAAAAAATCCAAGGAAAGATAATGCTCTTTCACACTCTGATGTCCATCAATATCACATGGTTATGTGCCCGACTAAGGGGAATACCTCTCCTAGAATCATTGATAGATGACCATTTATTTCAGTTGAGGTAGGACAAGGCACAACACCCATGAACAGTAGAGCCCTGATTGCTTCAAGAGCTGCTACTAGTGCCATATGGTATTCTTGCTATCAGGATATGAATATATAAAAGAATCCTATTGAGGCTTATCTCATAGGATTAGGAGGTGTGGAAACCCCTTGCATGGGTGAGGTGGATATTCCCAAGGTGTCCATTTAACAATTAAAGTGATAGTATGCCATGATGAAGACCTTATTGAATCTTTAATCTTGGGACAATATTAGATCTATGGCCATGCAATCAACCTAAATCTTTGAAGTCGACTTCTTTAGGTTTGGGTATGCAAACAATGTCTTACAATAGAGTTAGAAGGCATAGTGTTCATCGATCTAGGTCCCACAGGCTCTTAGTTCTTCTAATTATAATCTTGGAGAGAAAGATGTTGCATGTGTCCCAAGATCCATGGTTTAGAAAAAAAATGGACATTGATGAATAGGCTCAGGAGTGAGTGGAACTCCCTTCTCTTCCAAAGATGAGTGTTATATCAACAACTCACACCAAGAAGTGCACAAAGCAATAACAACACGTTCATGAACTAAGAAGACTGAGAGAGCCATGGAGATGTAGACCTATATCAGACATGAGGGAACTTTGGGTTCAAAAGGGTGAGCAATCGTTTTCTCCATTCCAATGAAAGTCACCTCTCGAAAAGTAGTTGAAGAAGCCATGGAGATGAGCAGTAGAACAATGAATAGATCCATCTCCAAGAGCACTCCAAATTTGGGTATCAAAGAGGTCGATGAAGGCTGACCACAATAATGTAAAAATTTGGCGAATTAAGAACTGCTTGAAGGCTTAGATCTCACCACATAAGCTATTAGGTGCTATACAACTATGGTCTATCCCAACACCCCAAACATCTCAACTAAAATCTTCTATATCGACATCACAATTTAATATTCTTCCTAGAAAAAAATGGAAATGGGTAGCAGAAACATCCCACAAGCAAATTAAGTCATCCTCTAAGACAATGCACAAACCCAAACTCAATTCTTGTAATCCCATAAGGGATCTAGGGAAAGTCAACACACCTTGTAACATACGACCTCAACCAACCTTGTAATATACATATACACTAATAGGAACATGCAAAACCAATGCATTTTTCAAAGTACGCATCTATACATGGCACTATACCACATCGGCACATCAGCACACACTCATATCTTACACATCAAACCACAACACACAGGGATGTAGGGAGACATGTTGGTATTGTAAAGGGAATAAGGTCTCATCAGGTTTCTTAGACAATATTAATGTGTTCTTCTTATTGTAGTGGATCTACAAGGAGCTCCACACTAAGCAATACACAATGGCTGAAGTAGGGACAAGTTCTCAACTCATAGACATCAACAACTTACCCATTGAGGAGCACCCTACAAAGAGAGCGACTATGATAAAAAATCTAAGGCAGACCATCCCAATTTAGGACCCACTAATCAGACAAACCGAGTGGGCGCATACACACTCACACTGGTTCAATGAGATGTTTGGTCCATTAGGAGATGCAACACATATTTGTGAGTCCAAGTGCGATTTTAACAATGCCTTGTCCAAGTTTTAGTTCTTCTCTAGAGAATTCAAAGAGCTCCAGATCACACCAAAACTACAAACTGTGTGGCAATACATAGGCTTTTTAGACTACTTTAGTGCTCAACTACCCAAACCCGACCCAATGAGATGCAATTACCTGGCATAAACTTTGCAACCTAGAGCCGAAAAAGATTTTCCCATAACATTTGTAGTTCTATCCTTGTTACACAATCATGAACTAAAGAGATTTAAGTTGTCACTAAACCTGGTGCATGAAGCCCTTGACATGCAAAGAATGCACATTCTCCTAGACAAGGAGACATTTATTCCAGACTCCAGGAAGAATAGGAATGTAGTGAAGCTGACCTAGATGGCTATTATCACTCAGAACTTATTAGTGCCACTTTGGATGCGCATGCAACACGTCACCCTTTTGGGCCAAGATAGATTCATGCAATCACACAAGAAAGTATGGTTTAGCTTATACTTGGCAGATTCAAGAGTGCTAACCATTAATATGCCACATTGGATCATTGACTAGCTATATGCTGCAAATGCATGATGGCAATGCAAACTTGTGCTCAATGGCTATTGCACAATCACTCACATCATTTAGAGATGTTTGGCATATGACATGCCTATCGAGTTCTCCTTTACAAGAGTGCAATTATAGCTATTCAATAGCAGAAAGGCTTCAACATAGCAGGCAAAGAGGATAGGAGGTACAATTCCAAGTATTCAACCCAGAGATGTGGCCATGACACATGACATCTCACCAACAAGAGAACGCACCATCCCTCCATTCACCATCCACCTTCTTAGGCCTAGATTCAAAGGAATATCCACAACATAGCCATCAGCCCCATCTATCCCAATCGATTTCAAATTCCTTGTATCTAAAGGATTATATGATTTGGGTACCTTTGACTTTGAACAAATCCTTCAAGGTTTCCCATTGATAGATGTAAACATTGGATTTGAAACAAAATATGAAAAAGAATGACAGACAAAAAAGACACGAAGAACATCAACACACTACAGAGGAGCACCAAGAGGAAAGACATGAAAGAGAAGAAGAAGAAGAAGGAGAAAAGCCTGCATACACAACTGAGCTCAAAAGATTAAGAAAGACCATGGAAAGTGCTCAAGTTGAAGCCTATCCGAGTAGAGAAGGCAAGTGATCATGGAACAACTATTAGGACCTGAAGACGTAGATCAACAATTTATAGAGTCTTTGTGTGCATTTTTTGAGATCATCGATGTAATTGAAGCAATTTATCACATGTTAAAGAGACTGAATGTACATTATGATCAAAGATGAGTGAGAATCATCCCTCATCCTAGCAAGAATATATGAATACCCATGACCATTACTACAACATTTGCTACATCCACTATCACCATTGATTTGACTACCACATGTGCCCCTTTAGCCCTTGTAGACATTGTTAGTCAAACCACCGTGGAAGCCATTGTACAAAATCGTCCAGTGTCACCCCTCCCCATTTCATCAACTATTAGGACCCCAGAATCCCCTTCGATAACCACCATGAAAGTGCAAGAAATAGTTCCTCTCAGCACATTTGATGTACAAATAACCATTATAAGCACCTCCATAGAAAACCCCAGTTTTGTTTTTCATAGTTTTGTTTCCAATTCCCAACTTTTCTCTTCACACGAAAACCCCTTGTACACTACTACTACTACTATGTCTGAATCCTCAACCTTCCTATCCAAGATAATAATCATCCCCCCTACCACCATCGGCTCCTCCATTAGACAACAATCTACATCATTCCCACCTCCTCTCCAATTGTCGCTTCATTCCCTACCACACATCTGATGGTGACTTGTGGCCAGCTACGAACAAAGTATAATATATTATCATAGAGGAATATAGCACCTCATGCACAATCCACTCATTTAGGGGGGAAATTTTCTGATTTGGTGGCCACCAACTATTCATTACAAGATCAATTAGCCACCTTACAAATATCACATAATCAACTAGAATCGAAGATACAAAACATGCATTAGGAAACTATCAAAGTCATAAAAGGTCACCTAAGGACACAAATGGAATGCGAAAAATTCATGTAATATGGCATTCTTATGATGGCATCTAGCTACGATGAAGGAGGAGAATCAATGACTATAACAACAAAATCAAGAGAACTTGGAGCGGCAATAGAGAACATGCCAAGGGCACCCATAAGCCCCTCCAAGTTTCAAGCTGTCCCTTCCAAAAATAGTAAAATCATCATGGATGACTGCGCTAATCTATTGGATGCACATGAATAATAAGAGACTTTCAAAGAAGAATATGAGACCCAACTATTACTAGGAGGATGAATCATAGAAGAAGCGATAGACACATTCAAGGCCCCTAGACCACAACAACGAAAACAGGTAGAAGACATTGACCGAATCCACGATGATAGAGTAGCCATATAGATCTTAGCCATGGAACATATGGAACAAGTAGTCCTGAAGTGTGCATACTTTGAAAATTTGCCACAAAGATGGCTTATCACTACCTCTGAGCTACAATAATGTTGTAAAGAGTACCCTAGGGGACATGGGTACCTTAGGGTAGAGAGGTGTGGATCACCTCTAAGTTCCATCTAGTTGGCTTATCACTACCTCTGACCTACAATAATGTTGTAAAGAGTATCCTAGGGGAGAGAGGTGTGAATCACCTCTAAGTTCCATCTAGTTCCATCATAATTGTCTCTGATGAACTATGACAAATAAAGACCTTATTTCATGATCCTTGCATACTATAATGTAGAGGTGAAGCGAATGATTGTAAAGGCACCTATCTTTGTCACTCAATTTGAATGTGAAGATCTTCTTGAGAGAGCTCGTAAAGGCATAATTTTTCAATTGGACTGATGAAAAACACTCTTGGCGACATACCCAAAAATGATATGCATGTAGTCTCATGCTCCACTACATATCTTATATAACCCATGCTATGGACCAGTCCCATGGAGATGATCATGAATGCATTTTCCATTAAAGTGCCAAACAACCCACAATGTGCAGAATGGGTTAATCACCCATATCTTGCACCACCACAGGGACCCCCAATGATAACATAAATGATTGCTACTATTTGACATTGGATACCACACCTAAAGCTTATGCCATATATTACAGCTCAAATGTTGTTAAAAAACTTTGATTTAATGTAGATAGTCTTAAAAACCTTCAGGAATGTCAAAGATCTTGCTATATCTATGTTGGGGCCTGAGCATTGTTGGAAGAGATGGATGGATACCTCAAGGACGTGAGGTGGCACTACTAAAACCTGCTTTGTACTAGCCTTGATGCACTTCAGAGTAATAAAGTAGGCCCTTTTAGCTTTCAAATGACACCAAGAAAGTACCTATGTACTTTAGAGTTGATGCTTAAAACAATTAATCCAAAACAGACTAGTTCAAGAATAGCTACTGTTGAAAAACTTGCTATTTTAGTCAATACACCCGCTGGCTTTTTTCTTAGAGCTCACATTACAATAACAATTGACAAAATTCCTTTTAGGGGAATTCAATTAGCCTAGATATCTAATGATTGCAAGTGGAATCATTTAAAGTGATCAATTATGCTATGAGAAATCATTTTAGCACATCAAATCTTACCCCTGACTTTTTAGGGACTAACTAAAAAGTCGGGGGTAAGATTAGTGAACACTTTGAAGATGATTTCTCCCAGATGTCTAAACCAAATGCCTTGAAATTTTGAGATCACAAAGTAGACTTTAAGTTGGTTCCAAGAAGCCAAATATTATGCAAAATGGTTGAGTATTCAATGAGATATGACCTAAAGAAGTTGACTGTTCTGAGTAGTCATAGGAGAGAAGTAGAAAAAGATGTTCAATGAGCTATATGTATTATAACACATGATTGTACAGATTCATTGGCATTATAATGATGCTCAATGATGATGAACTGAGTGAGCTATGTTGTGAGCTACTCAAGTTCTACAAATGATCAAGGAGAGAGCTCTCAAATGAGGCACTATCCTGCAAGTTTTACAAGACCTTTTCATAAGTATTTCTTCTAAGTTTGAATTTTGAATTCAAACTTGGATACAATAAAAAAGTAACTCCTCTGATTTAGGAGACATTCCCTCATCTTGAAATTGTTGGAGTTAGAGGTCTGCGGAAGCACGCGAATAGCACAAGGAAGAAGAAGAATCTTGGAGCACAACACACAATACTGAATGTATTACTAGAGAATGTACAAAGATAAGTACCCCATTAGGGCAATAGGCATATATACAAGTCGGGGGAAAAAAACCTCCTAAAGATGGAAAAAAGTGCCCCGGGGGTCCTAGAGTGTTCACACACATTACTACATAAATATATCAACAAATCCCCCCTGTGAGTGATGCGGTGAACAAGTAGCTGACACTCATGTATAAGGAAGTACCAAGCTGTGTGGAAATCACTCCACAAAAGGAAGTAAGTCCAAAGCTTTGCGGAAAGCTTCAAACTTCTCCCTAGGCAAAGCCTTCGTGAAAAGGTATGCAATGTTCTTCTGCGTGGGCACATATGCCAAGCTGATCTCCCCAACAGAGAACCTCTGCCTGGCATAATGATAATGCACCTCAATGTGCTTAGTGCGAGCATGGAACACAGGGTTCCTCGCAACTGCCAATGTGCTCTGACTGTCAGTGAAGATGGTGGTGGCAGAAGACTGACCAACACCCAAATCAGCCATAAGGCTACACTCAATAATAGCTGTGAAAGCTTCCCTATACTCAGCCTCACAACTAGAAGTGGCCACAGTAGGCTGCTTCTTGCTCAACCAAGATATACATGAGCTACCAAGCATGAAGCAAAAGCCACTAGTGGACACACGAGTGTCATAGCAACCAGCCTAGTCTGAGTTAGAAAAATCATGCAAATCTGGCGATAGTGATTTTCCCTTGGGATAAAACAACCCAAGTAGCCGAGTACCACTCAAGTAGCGAAAGATGCGCTTAACCGCCTGCCAATGCTTGACACCTGGGCAATGCATAATCTGCTTATCTGTGAGACAGCAAACTGAGTATCTGGCCGAGTAATGCATAAGTAAATCAAGCATCCAACAGCCTGCTGATAGAGGACAGCATCAAATGCATCTCTAGCATGATGAAGACTCAATCGTAAACCTGTCTCCATAGGAGTGGCAATAGGCTTACAGTCTTCAAGGCCAAAATGCTGTAATAATGTGTCAATATATTTCGTTTGACACAAAGCCATTCCACCATCAACTTGCATAAACTGAATGCCCAGATAGTGATGCAAATGCCCCAAATCAGAAATCTCAAATGAGGCATGCAAATCAGCCTTAAAATCAGTAATATGCTTCTCAATAGGACAAGTGAGCAGCATGTCGTCAACATAGACAACAATGATCAGAAGCACATCATTAGCATGCTTAACATATAAGGTGCTTTCAATTGGACTATTCTCAAAACCATGTGCAATCAGATAGGCATGTATCTTCTCATACCAAGCAGGTGGTGCTTGCTTTAAACCATATAATGACTTCTTTAACCTGCACACCTGGTTTTCATGCCCTTTCTGCACAAAGCCACGAGGCTGAAAAACATACACTTCTTCATGCAAGTCACCATTCAGAAATGTTGTTTTAATATCCAACTGATGTACATTCCAACCATGATTGGCTGCAAGTGCACAAATGCTCCGAACAGTAGTCATACAACATGTAGGTGCAAAGGTCTCATCAAAATCAATGCCTCTTTCCTACTCATAACCCTTTGCAACAAGCCTAGCTTTATACCTGTCAACTGTACCATCAGGTTTATGCTTCAGCTTGTATACCCACTTAGTGCCAATGGCCTTCTTGCCAGGAGGCAAGTCGCATAAAGATCAAGTACCATTCTTCATTATTGCATCATATTCAGATTGCATAGCAGCCATCCAATTTTTTGATTTTTGTGCTTCATCAAAGGAAATAGGCTCACTCTCATCATAGAGACTAGATGCAGCCATAGCATAGCAATCTGATGCAAAAGAGGCACTATGAGAGCCTGATCGAGTACGATATGACAAAGGTGCATCTAATTTTCTGTCACGCAAGGTCTGCACCAACCATTTTGGAGTTCTTGCCTGCTCAATATCAGCTCTCTCATCAATAAGTGCATCGTGTAAATCTGCATCAGAAATGGAATGATCTGCATCATCACATGAAACCTGCAAAGGCTGAGAATTTTCCTCATTAGAACTAGCACTAGACTGTCCACCTGTAAAAAGAGGCAGCAAAGTATCATACATGTCTTTGGAGCTAACAGATGTCTCCTTAGTACATGAAAGCAATGGCTGAATAGCATCTTCCACAAAAACAACATCATGGCTAACCAGAATGCTTTTAGTCTGTGGATGATACACACGACAACCTATACTTTCAGAACTGTACCCAACAAAAATACATTTTACTGCTTTATCATCCAATTTTTTGTGATGTTGTTCAGGCACTAATGCATATGCCAAACAACCAGAAACACACAGATGAGCAACAAATGGCTTGCGGTCATGCAAAGCCTCATATGGAGTGATAGACTACAGTGCTTTAGTGGGACACATGTTCAGTACATATGCTGCACACATGATAGCCTCTAGCCAGAAACTATGTGGTAAAGTCTGACTTTTGGCCATACACCTCGCCATCTCCATGAGTGACCTGTTCTTTCGTTCAGCAACTCCATTACTGTTGGGTTGTATATGGCACTGTACACTGGTGTTTTATCTCATGTTCAGCCAAAAATGCATTAATATTAGAAGCCATATATCCCCCCCCCCCCCCGATCAAAACGGAGGGTTCCCATTTTACATGTTGACAGATTTTCAACCAAAACCAAAAACTGTTTGAAGCACATGAACACTTCGGACTTTGGCTTCAATGGATATACCCATGCATGCCTGGAAAAATCATCGATGAAAGTCACGAAGTAAAGATAATTCCCAAAAGAAGGTGTCTGCATAGGACCACAAACATCACTATGTACAAGCTGCAATTTCTGAGTAGCCCGAACTGAACCATCTTTTGGAAAGGATGAATGCTGCATTTCGCCCAAAATACAGCCTTCACAAACATGTTTTCCAGGTGCCTCAAGTTTGGGCAAAGATGACACCATTTCAGATTTCTGCAGGCATAACAAACTAGCAAAATTCAGATGACCAAAGCGTGCATGCCAAAGCTTTACATCTGACATAGCCTGAGAATCATTTACTGCACATGCCAATTCATTTACAGATCTTTCGTAGTCTATGAGCTTATACAGCCCACGACATAAAATGCCAGAAGCAATAATCACATCGCCATTTGATAGATCATGACCTGTACACCTGTCATCAACGAATTTCATAACCAAGCCAATCTTGGCTAATGCAGAAACTGATAATAGGTTCTTCTTGATCCTTGACACAAATAAAGCATCTGACAAAGTGAAAGAACTACCATCAATAGTAGTCAAAATGATCTTACCAACTCCCATAACAGGATAAGAGGAGTTGTTGGCGCATGTAACAGTATTCCCTGTAGGGGCAGGCTCGAGTGAAGAGAAGAAACTACGCTGCGAGGTTATATGTTTGGTTGCCCCACTTTCAAAATACCAAACACCTGAGTCTACTGCAGACATGCATTGCTCATGAGAAGATGGGTCAAAATTGCAGACAATAGTAAATGCCCATTCTTCTTGCTGCACAAGATTAGCAGACTCTGTGTTTGGTGTAGAGGCCTCTGCAACAACCATTCCAGCCTCTTTCTTCTTTGCCTCTTTAGTAGCCAGTTTTGGATAGTTCTTTATGATATGATCATTCCCTTTACAGTACTTACAAAACAATTTCTACTTTTCTGATTTCTTCTCATCTTTATCTTCCTTCTTCGAATATGCAAAATTAGCAGATTTCTGCTTACTAGTTGAAGAGCTCCATTTTCCTTTACCCTTCTGACTAGCCAGGAAAGCTTGATCTGCAACTCGCATAATGGACCTGTTCTACCTGGACTGATCTTCCTGCAACAGAACAGAGACTAACTCCTCAAATGATAAGGCATTCGGATTGCCTTTCATCATCAATCAAAGAGTAGAAGCAAAACTCTGATATGAATCAGGAAGACCATTCAGAACGGTTTGCACAAGTGAGCTATCTGGTATAACCTCATCAACAAAAATCAACTGTTCCTTCAAATCTTTGATCTTCGGTAGGAAACTATCCATAGAATCACCTTCATTCATGTGCTCACTCTCCAATTGTTTTCGGAGGTAAGCAACACGAGCCTCATTCCTAGCTTGGTACAATGTGGTAAGTGTATCCCAAGCATCCTTAGTTGTTTTGCAAGAGCGAATGTGAGGAATAATGGCACGTTTGATAGACAAAGCTATCAATGCATGTGCCTGGGCATCTCTACCATCCCAACGAATCTGCTCTGCAGTAGGTGCAACAAAAACTACAGCACGGACAAGAATATGCAGAATATCATCATCTTCGACACCTTCTACATCAGCTTAAGTACCTCCAATTGTAACAATTGCAGGTGTAATAGGACAATTTTTGACACCCTGCACAATGTTCCACAGTCCTTTTGCAACCAACACATGTCGCATCATATAAGCCCATATCGGGTAGTTGGTACCATCCAACTTATCCTCAACAGCCAACATAACGGAATACATCACTACTTTCAGCCATGGCCGGTGACCAAAGTACCTTGATGCAGAAAATTAATTGTATCTCAAAAAGTTGAACAGAAAACCCCAGACGAGTTCTACTAGACCTGTAGCAGACTTTGAGACGCTTATACTGGCGAACATAAACTGGTATATACCTTTGGCACAAAAAGATGAAATACCCTGCACAAGCACTGTGATAGTGGAGGCCGAAACTAGCTCAGATCGCGATTTTGACACCACAAAGCAAAGCGGTTTTGATCTTGAAAACACGCTGAGTATGCTCACCAAAATTCGTGCGGTTCTGAGACTGCAAACGGAGTGTCGAGGGCACCCTAGATGAAGCGACGACCTGCTCTGATACCAATTGTTGGAGTTAGACGTCTGTGGAAGCACGCGAACAACACAAGAAAGAAGAATAATCTTGGAGCACAACACACAATACTGAATCTATTACTAGAGAATGTACAAAGATAAGTATCCCATTAGGGCAATAGGCGTATATACAAGCCGGGGGAAAAAACCTCCTAAAGAGGGAAAAAAGTGCCCCGGGGATGCTAGAGTGTTCACACACATCACTACCAAAATATATCAACATAATTCATAGCTAATATTGCTCCTAACTCCATGAGGTATAAGCTTTTACAAGATTCTCCAAGGTTTTGATGATTTACAATGGTAAATGATCAAGTCGTTACAAGCTATAGTTCACATGAATCATCA
Source organism: Ceratopteris richardii (assembly GCA_020310875.1). Taxonomy (NCBI): domain Eukaryota; kingdom Viridiplantae; phylum Streptophyta; class Polypodiopsida; order Polypodiales; family Pteridaceae; genus Ceratopteris; species Ceratopteris richardii. The sequence continues at coordinate 52,988,683 of CM035423.1, forward strand.
AGGGCTTCCACACAATGCCTTCCATGCTAAGCCAAATGTGTAGGCTTGTACATTTGCACCAACAACTCCCCCTCAAGCCAAACATCTTGGCTTGCATTGCTTCATCAATCTTCTTGAATATCTTGTAATCCAATCATGGTTTTAAACCCGCAAAGTTTAGTACCATCAAGTGCTTTGGTTAACAAATCAGCACACTACATATTTGTAAATATATATGCTAGTTGAATCTCTTTGCTCAATAGTTTCTCTCTAACATAGTGATAGTGCACTTCTATATGCTTAGTTCTTGCATGATAAATGGTGTTGGCTGCAAGATGCAAAGAGCTAGTATTATCACCAAAGATCATTGGTGAATGAGTGTGAAGTCCCAAATCTGAGTAGAGCAATCTAATCCAAATAGCTTCTTATGTAGCATTTGCTAATCCTTTGTATTCAGCCTCTATTGAAGATAGAGCAACAGTTGGTTGCTTCTTAGAAGACCATGATATGGGATTATCACCTCCAAAAGATAAATAGCCAGAATTACTTCTTCTATCATCCTTACATCGTGCCCAATCTGCATTTGAGTACAACTTTATGTCCAAATCTGATGTATATGGGAAGTAAAGACCTTGACTTTGAGTACCTTTGAGATACTTCAAAATTCTTTTACCATCCTCCAAGTGAGGTGATCTAGGTTTATGCATGAATTGAATTAGGACACTTACTCCATAACATATGTCAATCCTTTTTAATGTTGCATAGTTTAGACTTCCAACTATGCTTTGATAACCTGCAATGCCTTCAAGCAAATCACCTTCATGAGCACTTAATTTATGATTTACCTTCATAGGGGCATTATCTACTTTTGCATCTTGGAAGTGGAACTTCTTCAACATGTCCTACACATATTTCCTTTGAGTGATGTAGATTCTAGAGTTAGTGTATACCAACTCAAGTCCAAGTAAATATTTCAGAAACCCTAGGTCACTGATCTTAAACTCCTGCATCATCTGGTTTTTTATTTGTTTGATGCCACTGGCATCACTACGTATAAGAATGATATCATCCACATATACACATAAATATATCATTTCTGAATTAATCCTCTTAATAAATAGAAAAGAATCTGCCTTGCTCATCATGAATCCTTGGTCTTGAAGATAGGTTGTTAACCTATGGTTCCATTCCCTAGGTGCCTGATTCAAACCATAAAGAGCTTTTTTTTAATTTGCATACATGATTTACCTTGCTTGGATCTTCATAGCCCGGAGGTTGAGCCATGTAAACCTCCTCTGAAATCCATCCATTGAGAAAAGAATTTTTCACATCTAGTTGATACATTTTCCAATTTCTAGATGCAGCCACACTTACCAATACTCTGATGGTTGGCATCGTAGCCACTAGTGAAAAAATTTCTTCATAGTCTACTCCATGGGTTTGTGCAAAACCCTTAGCCACAAGCCTAGCTTTGTACCTGTTTATGGATCCATCTGAGTTCCTTTTGATTTTGTAAATCCACCTAGAACCAATTACCTTCATTGATGCTTTCTTGGGTACTAGCTCCCAAGTGTCATTCTCTTGGAGTGCTTCTATTTCTTCATCCATAGCCTCCTTCCATTCTGCTCTAGTACTTGCTTCTTCATATGAAGAAGGTTCTTCAAGTGATAAATCCTTAGCAAGATAAATAGAATGCTTCGTGACTAGTGAAGTATCATACCCATATCTGATTGGCTTCTTACTCTCTCTTTCTGATCTCCTTAAGGCTTGGTTGGATGACTCAGGTATGTCCTCCAACTTCTTCATCTTGACCTTGCCTTTTGATTTCAATGCTCTAAATTCTTCCAAGTTGATGGTGTCCTCATCATCTGATTTGATGGTGTTCTCCTTGATGAGGCTTGGAAATTCTTCTTCCAAGTCATATGGCAATTTTTACCTTCTTGCATTTACTTTCAAAACAAGAGTCATTCTCATCAAACACAACATATCTACTAATCATAGATCCTTTGTTGGATGGATTATAAAGCCTGTACCCCTTTTCATTTATATCATACCCTATGAAAATGCATTTCTCTGCCTTATGGTCTAGCTTACCTCTGATTTGAGATGGAACATGCACAAGAGCAACACATCCAAATATTATGCAATGTTCAAGTGATGGTCTCCTACCATTCCATGCCTTATAGGGGGTCCATAAGTGGCAGTAGACATAACCTTTTCCCACAAATAATTAAGCAACTTCTTTTCATTTAGCATAGATCTAGCTGCTTCCAAAATCAATATGTTCCTCCTCTCTACTACATTTTGCTCAGGAGTATATCTATTTGTGATCTCTCTCTTGATACCTCTGTCTTGTAAAAATGCATCAAACTCATTAGAGAAGTACTCACCTCCCCCATCTGACCTTATCCTCTTTAAACTCTTTCCTATTTGATTTTCCACAAGTGCAATATATTTTTTGAAACAACTGACCACTTCATCCTCATGTTTCATGAAATACAAGATAGTCCACCTATTGAAATCATCAATAAATGACACATAGTACCTTGAGCCTGAAATTGAAGGGTCCTTGCTTGGTCCCCACACATCTATGTGGACAAGTTCCAAATAATACTCATGCATATAGCCTTTCTTTGTAAAGGGTAACCTGTGTGATTTACCAAACTCACATGCACCACATTTATAGATCATATGTTGCTTGGATACATTAGGTATTCCAAGTACACATTGATCTCTACATATCTGCTACAATGTTCTCTCACCAATGTGCCATAATTTTTTGTGCCATATCTATAACTCAGACAAGGTTTGATCCTTATAATTATAAAGTGCAATGTTTCTAGTGTAATCAAGCTCAAATGTAAACAATCTACCTGTTTTCTCTCCCTTTGCAATTCTCTTGAATCCATGTTGGGGGTCTTCCACAAAGGCTCCAAATTTATTGAACCTAAGCTACAAACCCTTTTCCACTATCTGTCCAACACTCATCAAATTTTTTGTGATAGTAGGTACATAAAGAACTCTGCTCAATAGATTCTTATTCCCATCAAAAGTTTTGACATTTCCTACCTTGACAACTGAATGCTTGGTATCATCACCTATCTGCACTTGGTGCTTTCCCTTGGGCTCTTCAAGATTAGAAAGGAGAGCTATATTGCTTGCTGCATGGTTTGAACAACCTGAGTCAATATAGAAGAGGTGCTCATCATTCATACCTTGTTTTGAGGTCATGTTCATAATGAGAAGAGAATCCTCTTGATACTTTGTATATTTGTTGAAGTCTTTTCTTGATTTGTATCCTTCTTGATAATTGTTGTTGTAGCCATGGTTGTAACCTTGATTATGGTTGAATCTTCCTCTTGATTGTGAGTAGCCACCTCTTTGGAATCCTCTTCCTCTCTGGTTCTTGAAGTTCATATAGCACTCATCTATTGTGTGATTAGATAGTCCACATATACTGCATGGGGAAGAATTGAAAGGTCTCCCCCTACCTTGCTTACTTCCTCTACCCCTTCCTCTTGAATTCCTACCTCTCGCTGCATAGTTAGCTTGAGAAGTAGCACCTTCATCTTCGACCTTTTTACTCTTTCCTTTATCCTTAGACTTTCCTTTATCTATATAGAGGGTAGAAGAATTGTTACCTCTTGATGGTTCACCATTTTTGTTGAGCTTGGCCTCATGGGTGAAGAGTTGTCCCATGAGAGTGGAGAGATCAAGGATTTACATATCCATATGAAGATCCATTGCAGTTGTGAAGGATTCCCATTTATCATTTGTCTTGATGCCATTGATTATCTTTCTCACTATTTTCTCCTCCTCAATCTCCTCTCCTATGACGGCCAATTGATTGAAGTATTTCGATGGCGATGCACCACAGTGCGCTCTCCTTCTCGAGAGCTCCATGATGATATGCTCGGAGTAGAAAACTAAGCTCCTAAGCCGCACGCAGTACTCCGCACAGAGGCTGCAGAATACGCAGAAAACACAGTACACAGGGAGCATGAAGACATACTTCTTAGGTCTTACAAATGCGATCGAACTTACAGCCTGTGACTGACCACACCACTATATGTTTTATTAAAGAACATATACAAAGAAGTGTCCGATGGCCATTTGGCCTTTCACATGGACACTAACGATAACAATCTCCCACTAAAGGCCAATATGGCCAGAGTAACTATGGGAGAAAAATAAAGAATGATAAAGAATACCTGAGTGTAAGTATACAAACTATACCTCCCACCTGATGGACATGTTACACAGTATACAAGTGATTGCATAAGATCAAGAATCAAGTAACCCCCATCAAGTGACAACAGTGTCGAAAGCTATCCTGTGGTAGAGCTTTAGTCAAAGCATTTGCAGCATTATCTCGAGTGTGAACCTTCTCAAGAATTATGCTCTCAGTGGCTAAGCAATCTCTAATGAAGTGATACCTCACCTCAATGTGCTTGGTCTTTGCATGATAGACTGGATTCTTAGCCAAAGAAATGGCACTTTGACTATCACTGAGCAAGCGAGGTACATGCTGAGGTAAACCCATATCACAAGCAAGAGGAGAAATCCACAATGCTTCCTTACATGCCTCACTTGCTGCAACATACTCTGCTTCTATAGTGGAAACATCTGTACATTCTTGAAGCTGAGATCTCCAAGAGATAGCACCTCCAACAAAATGAAAAATGTACCCTAATGTAGACTTACGATTGTCTACAGAACTAGCATAGTTAGAATTTGTGTAACTGATAATGGATGCTTTCCTTCTACCTAAGCATATACACTTGTCCTTAGTGCCACTCAGACATCTCAAAATCATCTTGACCGCTTCCCAATGTTTCTTTCCATGATTAGACATATATCTGCCCACAACTCCCACTGCAAATGCAATGTCTGGTCTTGTAGCTACCATAACGTACATGAGACTACCAACAGTAGACTGATAGGGAATTTTGTTCATGAATTCCTTTTCCTCATCTGATTTGGGGTAGTCATCCTTGCTCAATTTCACATATGTGGGAAAAGGTGTACTCAATGCCTTTTCACCCTGCATATTGAACCGCTGAAGTACTTTGGATATGTACTCACTTTGAGACAAGTATATGCATCTTTTACTCCTATCACGAGTAATGTGCATGCCAAGAATATGTTTGGCATCCCCCAAATCCTTCATATCAAATGTCTGACTCAACTTCTTTTTGAGAATTGACAAATCATAAGAGGACTTCCCAGCAATCAACATATCATCAACGTAAAGTATCAAGCATATCAAGTTGCCATCAGAGCATCTCTTTGTGTAGAGATAATGATCCTCATTGCTCCGAGAATAACCTTGGGACTTCATAAAACATCAAACTTTTGGTACCATTGTCTAGGAGACTGTTTAAGTCCATTCAAGCTCTTCTTGAGCTTACAAACTAGACTTTCCTTGCCAGGAACTACATAACCCTCTGGTTGTTCCATATAGATCTCATCTGTAAGATCTCCATGCAAGAAAGCTATTTTCACATCCATTTGGACTAGCTCTAAGTCCTACATTGCAACGAATCCAAGCAACATGCACAAAGTAGTCATCTTGACCACTGGAGAGAAGATTTCCACAAAATCAACACCATGTTGTTGCTTAAAACACTTTGCAATAATTCGTGCTTTATATTTTGGAGAAGACTATTTGATGTGAATTTCAGCTTATATACCCATTTACATGGTAAAGCTTTCCTGCCCTTTGGCAAAGGTACTAAGTCCCAAGTACCATTCTTATGAATAGAATCCAACCCACTCTTCATGGCACGCTGCCACTTGACATGATCCTCTGTCTGCATAGCCTCTTTGTAGCAAGAGGGCTCACCGGCATCTGCTAGCATAACAAAATCTAAACCTGGAACATATCTATCAGGTGGATGTGAGACACGTGCAGAACGTCTCAATGGTTGCTGAATAGGAACATGTGCAGACTGATTTGAATGGACATTCTCTTGAACATCCCTATGTGCATGATTGTGATGCATGCTAATTGGAGGACTAGTATCCTCAAACACCACTCTTCTCACTTCAACCTCCTTAATGGGCTGTTTATGCATCTTAGACTCATTAAAAATGACATCACTACTTCTGATCACTTACCGTGTTTCAGGATCCCATAAGCGATATCCAAATTGTCCTTCTCGACCATATCCAAGAAAAATGCATTTCTTTGACTTATGGTCCAACTTTTGTCTAAGATTCTTGGGTATATGAACATATGCTTCAGACCCAAAAACTCGAAGATGATCATAATATGGTGGTTTTCTTGTCCATAACTCTTGTGCCTCTTTTAGATCTTTGGCAGTACTAGGTGAAAGGTTAATCACATGAACTGCAGTCAATACTGCTTCTGCCCAAAAACCTTGTGAGAGGTTTGCATGATGCAACATAGAGACTACTCTATCTTGAATAGTTATATTCATCCTCTCAGCTACACCATTCTGTACTGGGGTATAAGGAGTTGTAAACTCTCTACGAATCCCTCTTGCAAGTGTCTGTCAACTCTGATGTTTTAGGCTTAAAAAACCTGCATAAATTTGCAGTGGCTACTCCCACCAAAACTGAAAACCTCTCGAGAAACCTGTAGTTTTACGAGTGTGGCTGAAAATACAACCCCAAAGGTTGACATTTATTGTCTAAGAAGTACAAAGAACACTCTTCTTGATGTTCTTGGACTTGTGCGAAGAGAACTATGTGCGAAAGTACTCCAAAACTTGTTCAACGTAATGTCAACGTAGTCTTTCCCCCTCTTCAGACACCACAAGAGTGTAGCTTAATGGCAAGAGATTGCCAGGGTTAAGCGAGCTTTGGGGGGAACAGTACTGGGATGGGTGACCTCCCAAGAAGTACCGAGAACCTCTATATTGCTTGATCATTGAGGTCCTCCCTCGCGCACAGCCAACGGTGCCAACGGTGACTTCGGTGACTCAGATGACAAGGTATGCCAAGGTCTATGCCTTGGTCGCCGCCTTAGTCGTAAGCCTTGGAGAAAGCCTTGGGGGGGGTGCTCGCTTCGCTTGCACAAAAGGAACAAAGCTTTTGCCTCGAATTGCTCTAATACCAGTGAAGTATTTGGATGGCGATGCACCACAGTGCGCTCTCCTTCTCGAGAGCTCCACGATGATATGCTCGGAGTAGAAAACTGAGCTCCTAATCCGCACACAGTACTCCGCATAGAGGCTGTAGAAAATGTAGAAAACACAATACATAGGGAGCACGAAGACAGACTTCTTAGGTATTACAAATGCGGTCGAACTTACGGTGTGTGACTGACCAGGCCACTATATGTTTTATTAAAGAGCAGATACAAAGAAGTGTCCGGTGGCCATTTGGCCTTTCACATGGACACTAATGGTAACACTGATCAGCCACTTCCTTCACCTTAGTTACAAGTTCTAAAACATTCTGCTTAGGTTGCTTTTTTGAGTAGTAAACTCCATCCACAACTGATTCTTCCTAGCTCTTGTATTGGAAGAAAAGTATGAAGATAGAGTATCCCAAGTCTCTTGGGAAGTTTTGCAATTCTTAATATGAGGAAGAAGGAAGTCAGAGTTAGAGTTAAGTAGATATGACCTAGCTAAAGCATCTTTGGCACACCATGAGTTGAGTCTTTCTTGCTCCTCTCTTGTAGGTTGATCTTTGCTTCTAAATATGGGCATCTCCTCATCTTTGATATGTATCCATAGAGACTTCTTCCTTCTAGATAGTTCTTCATCCTCAAGGACCATGCTTGATAATTATTCTTGTCCAATTTGTCAATGAAGGAAGGGAAATCATGTCCCATTTTACCTCAACTTGCTCTGATACCACCATCGGAAGAGATGGATGGATACCTCAAGGAAGTGTGGTGGTACTGCTAATTGTACCAGCCTTGATGCACTTGAGAGTTATAAAGTAGGCCCTTTTATCTTGTAACAATTGACAAAACTCCTTTTAGGGGAATTCAATTATCTGAGATAGCTAATGATTGCAAGTGGAATCATTTAAAATGATCAACTATGCTCTGAGAAATCATTTTAGCAAAACAAATCTTACCCCCAACTTTTTAGGGACTAACCAATAGATTACTAATGAGCACTTCAAAGATGATTTCTCCTAGATGCCTAAAGATATAACCAAAAGAAGTTGACTGTTCTGAGTAGTCATAGCAGAGAAGTAGACAGAGATGTTCAATGAGCTATATGTATTATAACACATGATTGTACAAATTCATTGGCATTATAATGATGCTCAATGATGATGAACTGAGTGAGCTATGTTGTGATGTACTCAAGTTCTACAAATGATCAAGGAGAGAGCTCTCAAATGAGGCATCACCACCCCGCGAGTTTTACAAGACCTTTTTATAAGTATTTCTTCTAAGTTTCAATTTTGAATTCAAACTTGGCTCCAATAAAAAAGTAACTCCTCTGATTTAGGAGACATTCCCTCATCTTGAATTCGTAGCTAATATTCCTCCTAACTCCACGAGATATAAGCTTTTACAAGATTCTCCAAGGTTTTGATGATTTACAATGGTAAATGATCAAGTAGTTACAATCTATAGTTCACATGAATCATCAAGTGCTTCCACACAATGTCTTCCATGCTAAGAAAAATGTGTAGGCTTGTACATTTGCACCAACAAGCATGGAAATATCAATTTGGTGTACGACCTCACGTTGACTCCGACCATAAAAATAGTTTATGCCTGGCATGTTCACATTTAGTATCTCCCTCTGGCTAAAAGCAAACATTTGAAGATATTTTTATGACAAGCTTTTGGGAATATCATTCATAGAATATTACAGAATGCCACATCTCGAAGTCCAAGTCACCATAGATTGGGAATGTATGAAGCTAGATCACACAAAGGGACTTTGATTACAGGAACATGAATTGGCCACTCAAGTAATTCAATACTACATTGATCACCCCATATGACAAATGTCTATCAAGGAAGAAAAAATCAAGAGGGGGGCAAGGTTAGCGATAGGAGAAGACAAGGTTTCTTGAGCAGGCAAGGTATTCTCATAGAGGAAGACCAAAGAGAAGGACAAGGGTCAGATGAAAGACTGAGTAGGCAAGGTATTTAACGAAGATCTAGAGAGAATAGGCCTATCAAATTTTCAAACTTAATTTTCAGCAAAAAGTGATCTTTATCACTACACATCATTGTAAATACCTATTTTTGGTGATTTCAACTCCATTTTGTGGAAGCTGAGGAGTGCTCAAGCTCGAGGAGTATTAAAAGAGCTTAAATTTCATTTTTCATTTTTTTTGGAGCTCATATGAGGCTTCAAACTAGTCAATGAACCTAATTTTTAATTAGGCTGGACACTAGGTCTAATAGTCCAACCTAGTGACAAACTATAAACTTGGATCTAGAGAGCTCATTTTTGAGGTTGGATTTTTTATGAAACTTTGTATGAGGAGCTCTTAATGAAAGGATCCACTATTCTAATCTTTGTTCTAACTTGTGTGCATGTGTGTGCATGTCATTGTGCTTCTCACTCACTCACTTTTGCATTCCTATCGCTCATGGTCATCATACCAACCTCACGACTCCATGGATTGACATTTTACAAGGTGGATCTTCACCAGAGTGGTATTTCCATTGTGCTAGAGTGGCAAGGGGTGTTGATGAGGCCCTAGAGGAAGGAATGACATGCTTCAATACTAATTGTTGGAGTTTGAGGTCTCCAAAAGCACATAAACTACAAAAGGAAGAAGAAGAAGAAGAAGCTTGGAGAAGAACACAATGATCAATTTATTTAATAAGTGAATGCACAAAGATAAGTGACTTGTTAGGATTATAGGCATATATACAAGCTAGGAAAAAATAACATGCTAAAGAGGGAAAAAAGTGCCTCAACACGTCTTAAGTGTGTCCGCACATATCATTATAAAAATATATCAACAATCAAGCAATTAATCATTGTCTACAACTAGGAATCAAAGGTGGTTCATAAGTAGGAGGTGGATCACAAGAAGGACCAACAATGATTCCATTCCTCCCAATGTTGTGGATATCACCACTACCTTCGTGGAAGGTAATCTTGATGGTACGAATTACACCCTATGGAAGTTTAATATCAATTCTATCCTTGATTCATATAATCTTATAGAGACTATTCTTGTGATTGATCATGAGCCCCAAGAAATAGTTGATCTAAATAATCCTTACCAAATGATTCCTCCTAATTTTTATCTTTTACATGCTTGGAAATGTAGGAATGCTCGAGTTAGAAGTACTACTGATAGTGTTCTGAATTTGATTCAACATACTACCAAGACTTGTAAAGCATCGAGCATATTGAGAAATCAATATGAAGCTCATAGCTAGACACAGATTTAGAACTTGGAAAATCAGCTAGTAATAGAAAGGTTTGTTGATGGGAAGATTACAGAGGTGTTCACCAATGGTTAAAAAATCTACATGATCAAATGGTAGAAGCAACTACACAAAAATCAAGCAAGGAGCTAGCTTAGCATTGTCTTTGAAAACATCCACCAAATTTTGATGGTTTTGTGACTATTCTTAATACTCAAATAAGATGCCAACCTCTAACTTTTGAAGAATTCAATTTCTTACTCATGGAGGAGTTCCAATTCAAGACAAGGAATGGAAGCAACAAAGCAAATGTTGCATTCATAGAAAATGCCAAAGGAGCCAAAGTGAACTCTTCAAAAGAGATAGACAAAAAGAAGAATGATAAAAAGAAGTTCAAGGGAGAATCTTTCCACATCAATAACAAAGGTCACAAAATTCAAGATTTTCACATCAAGAAGGTAGAAGAGGAATGGTTCTTTAAAAGGTGGCAAGGGCAAGGAGTCTCCCAACATTGTAAAAATAGAGCTTGAGTTATTTATTATGCTAGAGGAGGTATGCTCCTCTGAAAATTCATGAACAAATAACTCATGGGTGTTGGATAGTAGTGCCTTTTATCACATGACAAGCAGAAAAGACCTTTACACTTCCTTATAGCTTTTAAAGGAACCCATGACAATAAAGATAGGCAATGACACAACTTGTCCTATAGAGGGTGAAGGTAGGATTTCCTTCCTTAATTCTAATGGGGGTATCAAAAATCTTTAAAATGTGTTATATGTTCCACAAATCAAATGAAATATGCTTTTGGTAAGTTTAAACAATGGTTTCAGGTTGTTGAAACAAAAACATGGAAGAAGATGAAGAAATTCAAGATAGATGGTGGTGGTGGTGAGTTTACATCAACAAAGTTTGAATATTTCTACAAGAGTAAAGGAATCAAGCAACAACTCATAGTGGCACATATCCCTCAACAAAACAATGTTGCAAAACATTAGATCCAAACCATCACTGAGATGTCAAGGTGCATGCTGAAGGGAAAGGGTTTGACAAATATATTTTGGGTAGAGGCCATCAATGATGTTGTGTATATCTTTAATCAAAGTTGCATGAAGGCACTTGATGGAAAGACTCAAGAAGAGGCCTACATTAGTAAAAGGCCATCCATTTCCCATTTCAAAGTATTTGGAAGTGAATGTTATGTACATATTCTAGATAAGGAGGCTCAAGAGCTATCCCTTCTATACAAGAGCAGGAAGCATGATCTTCAGATGATGAGTCTCAAAGCCACCAACCTTTGTGAGCCAAGCAATTTTTCACCAAAGTCAAGGAGGTTGCAGATCAATTAGCTTCAATTGGAGAACTAATTGAAGAGGAAGCCATTATGAGGTGAATCTTGAATGGCGATAGGCAATGGAAATCATTCACTACTGCTTATGACCTCATCATGGATATGAAGACACTTGACTTCAACATATTTCTTGGAGAACTCTTCAACCAAGAGGCCAAAAACAATACAAAGGAAGGTAAATCTTTCCAAGGTAAATCTACTACTGCTCTTTATATAGATAAGAAGGACAAGAAGAAAAAAGGTAAAAAGAAGGAGGATGATGATGAAGAAATCTCCCAAGCCAACTATGCAAGCAAAAGCAAGTGGAAGGGAAAGAAGAAAGGAGCAAACCAAGATAAGTCCAAAGGACAAGAAGGTCAGCCTTGTGCCATCTATAACAAGACCAATCACACAATTGAAAATTGTTGGTTCAATGAAAGAACAGAGAAAGGAGGAAATAGGAGTGGATTTGGCAATACAAGAGGCAAAGGTGGACAAAATTACAACAACAATAGGAACAACACCAAAATAGATTACAATAACTACTCAGAGGATCAACCACATGAGGATTCTTTACTCCTAATGAGTCTGATCCATAAAGAAGGTAAAGAGGATGTGCATTTGTTCTACATAGATTCTAGTTGCTCAAACCATGTTGGAGAAAATATTGCTCTCCTATCTTACTTGGAGAAGCCTAAGCATACACATGAGGTGCAAATAGCGGATGATACCAATCACAATGTGGACACGACTAGCAATGTTGAAGCGAAAAGACAAACATTCTGAGTAAGGTTTTGTATGTACCAACTATCACCAAAAACCTAATGTAGGCAAAATTGTAGAAAAAAGCTTGTAGGTTAGGTTCAATCAACATGGAGATTATGCGGAAGATCCATGTCAAGGCGTCAAGAAGATAGCAAGAGGTGAGAAGCATGGCGGATTCTTCACATTTGAAGTAGGAGAAACCAAAAATATAGCTCTATATAACTTTGGGTCTCAAACCCTAAGTGAGTTAGATGTATGGCATAAGAGATTTGCTCATGTGAATGAAAGAACACTTAAGGATATATGTAGGGATCAAAGTGTTATAGGGCTGCCAAACATCTCAAAGCAACATATGATCAACAAATGTGATTCTTGTTAGTACAAAGACAACCTTTTCATAGTAAAGGGTACATCCACAACAATATATTGGACTTAGTACACACAAATGTGTGGGGAAAAATTCAAGAACAATCATTACTAGGCACAAGCTATTATATATCTTTTGTTGATAATCATAATAGGTGGATAATCCCATACTTTATCAAAAACAAAAGTGAAGTGTTTGATTTTTCAAAAGATACTTAGCACATGAAGAGAACTACATAGGTAGATCATTAAAGAAGCTCATATCTGATGGAGGGGAGAATACTTCTCCAAATATTTTGATGATTACTTGCAAGATAAAGGTATCAAGAGGCAGGTCACTACTAGGTACTCTCCTCAATAGAATGGTGTTGCTAAGAGAAGGAACAAAACCCTAGTTAAGACAACAAGAAAAATGCTTGAAGAAAAGAAGTTACCACATTACCTATGGGTAGAAGCAATATTTGCTACAATATATCTTATCAATAGATTACCATCCAAATCGCTTAAAGGTATGGCTCCTGATGAAGCTTGGAAATGCAAGAATCTATGTTTATTTCATTGTAAAGTCTTTGGTTGTTTAGCATATGTGCACATACCTTCACAAATAATAGGGAAATTGGATGAAATAGCAAACAAAACTGTGTTCATTGGATATGACTCCAATCAAATGGGCTACTATTCTACAATTTAACAACAAAAAGTTTCACTACAAGTAGGGATGTTGTATTTGGGAACACAGGTCATGGTATGAAGAATAATCAGAAGGTAGAAATACCCTATGATCTTGATACAAATTTCTTTTCATTAGAGAACGAGCATGATGCACAACTGCAGGACTCTAGAAGTGAATCACAAGATGAACATGATGGAACGGAAAGAGATTACAAACTTTGGAAGTCTAGAGGGAAGGCCTGGATTCAAGAATGTGGTGAATATTCCAAACATACTCCTACAAGATCAACAAGAGAAAGAAGGCAACCTAAAAGGTATGTTTATGATTCTACCTTTGTAACCAAACATGCCATATATTTGGCCAAAGATTCAATTTCAGAGGAACACTCAACACATGAAGAAACAAAAGGAAACCATAATTGGGAGGAAGCCATGAAGGAAGAAATTGAAGTGCTCAAAGAGATAGATACATGCAAGTTGGTTCTTATGCAAACCAACACAAAGGTAATAGGTTGCATATGGGTCTACAAACTAAAAAGGAATTTAGAATCTAGCTCTATTTGTAGGCACAAAGCCACGTTGGTTGCTAAAGGATAATCTCAAACACAAGGGATAGACTATGAAGAAGCTTTCTCACTAGTAGCCAAGATGACCACCATCAGAACCTTGCTTACTGTTGCAATTGCAAGGAATTGAAAGATACTTCAAATTGATGTGAAGAATGCCTTTCTAAATGGATGGGTCAATGAGGAGGTATATAACCTCTAGGATTTGAAAACCCTAATTATCCTACATATATTTGTAATCTTAAGAAAGCATTGTATGGTCTAAAAAAAGCCCCTAGAGCTTGGAGCTACAAATTGTGACTTATTTGCAAGATCAATGATTCAAATCAATCAATGCAAACCCTTCATTGGTCATCAAAAGAGTTCATGATGAAGTTATCTATTTATGTGTCTATGAAGATGACATAATTATGATAGGTGATGATGTGATTGGGATATAAAACATAAAGAAGCATATGTTGGTGGAATTCAAGATCAGTGATCTTGGAGAATCCACATTCTTCTTAAGGACCACATTCTTCTTAAGGATGTAGGTACTCTACACATATCAAGGGATGTACTTGACTCAAAGGAGGTATATTCAAGATCTACTCTTGAGATTCAAGATAGAGAATGCTACACCTACAAAAACACCTATGGAGATGAATCATAAACTTAGTGTTTATGAGGTTGAACAAATTGACAATATAAAAGAGTATCAAAGGCTTATAGGTAGTCTAATCTATGCTACAGATAAAAGGGAAAACATTTCTTATAGTGTAGGAATTTTAAGTCAATTTATGCACTCTCCAAGAAAGTCACACATGGATGCAGCTAAGAGAGTACTCAAGTATCTCAAAGGCACTATTAATGAAGATACATTCTACTCTTCTACATCTGATTTGGATCTCAAATTGTATTCAGATGCAAAATGGGTAGGATCCAAGGATGATAGGAGAAGTAAATCAAGTTTTATAGCATTTGCAAGATCTAAGCTTGTGTCTTGGAGTTCCAAGAAGCAAGCTATTGTTGCACTATCCTCAACTAAAGCTTCATATAGAGGTTTGACCATAGTAACTCAAGAAGCTATCTGGTTGAAGGAATTATATGCAGACTTGAGACTTGTGAGTTCCAAACCTCATATATTTGGAGACAACATAAGTTCAATGCACCTAGTAGCAAACCATGTATACCATGCTTGAAACAAACATAAAGAGGTTCATCATCACTTTATCATGGAGAAGCACTTGGAAAAGGAAATTGATGTTTCATTTGTTCCAACCAACAAACAAAGGGCAAATATGATGACCAAAGCTTTGATGGAGTTAAAATTTGTATGTCCAAATCAATTGCAAGTATTGAATTCGTTCAAGATTGAAGACTCAAGCATGCTTTAGATTTATGGGAAACTATTAGAACATCAATCCTTCACCATGCTTGAAAGGAAACTTTGTTCTAGATCATTTTAATTCTTGGAGTGAACCATAGTGTTATTTTATTTCATGTGATTTTCTATCCTTGTAAAAATCCATAATTATTTATGGATCCATAGCCTTCACTCTTATTAACGTATGAGTATGGAAGACCTAAAAGCCATGAGATATGAAGTAGGTACTCAATCAACACCTCAAATAAGTGTTTGAATTTGAATACTTCATTTCCTAGATTATAGGAAAAGGGACTTAGTCATAAGAAACTGATCCTGTGAAGTTTTTGAATTCAAATGATTTTAAGAAGTCATGGAAATCCATGTAGTGAGTCCAATAACTCCATGTAAAGACTCTAAAGGACTTGTACTATAAGCTAGAGGAATATACAATCATTTGTTATCATCATCATCTTGCTTGTTGCTTATTTCTCTGTGTCACCTTCTTCAAATCAGTAGGATTGTAGAGGTTGGATTTCACAACTCAGAAGTTCATTCTTTGTGACTAAAGGCTCATTAGAACTTTATTAGTGTCTAATTGATTTTCACAACGTTTCCTATCATTTGGATTCTCTTATTGTCTACTAGAGCAAACTCTTTGCCTCGGGGGCTATGTTTTCTACTTCCTAAAAAGTCAGGGTGACCCCCTGGTGATGTTAAGCTTCTAATCAGTACATACTTTGGCTATAGTTCCAAAACTTATGAATAATAGAGTTATCACACTATTAGAAAACTTCCTCTAAGAGGAAGTAGATCAATTGTAATGAGGCTAAGAGCACTAAGCATTTGAAATTGACCTTCTCTTCCAAAAATAGAAGGTTGTTTGGTGTCATATTTCAAGTTGATAGCCTGTTTTGCATCAACTATTTCCTTGTGATGGTATAACGAACATATGGTGTTTTGCTACATTAATTTCAAGACCATAAGGTGAATCAAAGCTTCCAAGTGATAACATGCTAATTCTATACTGGTGAGTTGAATCAGACTTCATTACTCTGAGCTACACATTGTCTTCATCCTTCTCCTCTCAAGCACTTTCAACCGTATTGTAAATACAGCTGTGATGGCTTATCTCATTCAAGAACAAGCAAAGGAACAAAAAAAATGTGGAAGAAACAGTCCATGATCGCAAACAAAATACAACAATATCATGAAGAATGGAACTTGGGAACTAGTTGGATCAATATCCCACCTAAAGAAAGACTTTTTTGCATAGGGATACCCACAAGTCAAAGGGATTGACTTTTGTGGATCATTTGGCCTGACTACAATGATGAATAGTACTAGCTATGGCTACACATAATGATGACCATTCTATTACATGGATGTCAAATCAACATTCATGAATGGAGACCTCAAAGAGGAGGCATATGTGTCTAAGCCACTAGGGTTTAAAGATACCCATTTAGAGAACAAAGTATGTAAGTTGAAGAAGGCATTCTATGGGCTAAAGCAAGTCCCTAGAGCTTAGTACCAACACGTGGATAAGTATCTTTTGGCTCTAGGTTTCAAAAGATGTTCTTTTGATGCTAACTTATATGTTCTAAAGAGAGGAGGGAAGACAATTGTGATTGTACTCTATGTAGATGACCTTGTGATTATAGGAAATGATGACGCTTTTCTTCAACATACAATATATTCCCTGATTTCATAATTTCAGATTATAGACTTAAGCTTAATGCATTACTGATTAGGCCTTGAAGTGTGGAAAGAACTAGGGTACACTTTCATCTCTCAACAAACGTATGCAAGACAAATTTTGAAGGCATTTAACATGGAGGATTGCAAGGATATCAGAGCAAAATAATCTATTGAAGATACTTCACCTCCAATGGATATGGGAAGATATAGGAGACTAGTTGGAGTTCTTATTTACTTGTGCAATAGCAAAGTAGATGTCTCTTATGCTATTGGAGTGAGAAAGTTCTCTAACAAGCCTTGCCAAACTCATTGGGAGGCAAGTATCCACATACTCATGTGTGTGAAAGGGACCATTGATTATGGTATTTTCTATGATGAAGGATCATCTCTAGTTGGATATTGTGATTCAAAGTGGGCAGTGTAGAGAGTACACATTGTTGAGATATCAAGCTCATCTTGTGATGATCAAGGATGACACATACCACTTTTTCATCTCTTTGACATGTATATTTGTTATGCTGATATATATCAGGGAACATTTTAGCTAGATTTACCAAATTTATCTACCAAGAGTGATTGCACATTTGTTTCTTGCCAACTCACTCATTCTCTGACATTAGGGTTTTCTTTATGTATTGTGCTTTATATATTGAATTGGTTGTATCATTGTATTAGGTTCTTCTTGTATGTTTTTTATGTAATATCATTCTTCCCTACCTCAATATGTGAGTGATCTTCTCTTTGTGTATGAGAGTGTTGAGAGCTCTTTTTGTTATCTCCTTTCTCTTGACATGGTATCAAGTTTGTTGTTGTAGTATGCCCTTGGGAGTCAAGACCCACACCACCTTGCATGGAAACAAGAAGGAAGGCTCAAGAATGACTCTCCTTTCATCCACCCCATCCTCCAACATGTTCAAGACATTGGTCATCAACCTGTAGCTATGCCACATGCTTGAAAACATGGAGAGATGGGAGTCAAGGATCCTAATCACATATGTAAAATACAAGAAAGTTGCAACACTCTACTTACACACATAGGAAATGCTAGCATGCACACACACCTCACTCTCTCACACTCCAAGACTAAATACATATATGCACAAAGCCTTAAGAGAAAAGAGAGTTCTTCCATTGAAAGGATTTTACATGAGAGCACGTCGACCAAAAGCTCCCTCTTTACAAGAAATGTGCCTATATTTATAGGCTAAGCACAATTCCCCATGTGCTCTTTTTGACTAGTCAAAAAGGAGCACATGCTTTCTAACTAAGATATCTCAAAAAGATCTTGGGAAATATCCTCTCTAACAACCAAATTTCAAACGGAGTACGTGCATGAGGATTTTCTAGACTTCTACCAAAAATGTGAGTATTTACAATGTTTCCAAAGCCTTACTTTTGGAGAAATATCAAAAAGTGTCTAAGAGGGAGTTTTCATGTGAAACTCTAAGTAGATACAAAAAGAGGGTTCCTATGCACAAATGAAGATGTGTGCATACCCTATACTCAACAACATTGCTACAAAATTTGGTGTGAAGGTAGAAGGCATCTTGAGCTCAATTTTGAGCCTACAAGTTGGGTCCCATATTTCAATCTCAGAGTCATCTTGATCTCCGTTTTGATCTTGCAAGGTGGCACCCATGGAAAAAATAGGTCAGTTTGCAAAACTATAACTTCCACTCTATTCAATATCTCCCTAATATTTCATATCTATAGTTTCACGTGATTCCATGTACCTTCTGAGTTCTCCACCTTGAAGTTTTTCTATTCATCATATTCTGGATCAAACCTTGGCAATTCTTCATTTTCAGCTAGCACTTCACTATTCTCTTCTTCCGCAGAAATTTGAACCTTTGATTTATCTTTCTTCTGATTCAATGTTTCTTCAAGACCTACATAAACACTATTTGTACCTGAGTACCAAGTACCTTGCTCATTAAATGTGACATCCTTTGATACAAGGAATTGCTTTGTAGAGGGACTCCACAACCTGTATCCCATTTGTTTATCATCACAACCAATGAACACATATTTTTCAGCCTTTGGTTCCAATTTGTGCCTTAATTGAGAAGGAACATAAGGATAGGCTAAACAACCAAATACTTTGCAATGGTCTAATGTAGGTCTCTTATCCCACCAAGCTTCATATGGTGTCATACCCTACAAAGCTTTACATGGTAGCTGTTAAGGCCGTCGGAATATTATTTAGTGGATTAATTGTAATTAGAAAAAGACATGCATTGAAAGGGTGTTGCGCAAAACATTGTAATGTTTTTCCTAATCAATAGACTGTGTGCGAAAGAGACGACAGACGCATCGTCGGACTGTTCGATCTGGGCGATTGGCTGGAGTTGATTCTGTTATGAGTTATTTTAATTGTGGTGTCATCTGTAAGATTCAATATTCAATATTGAAGTGAATCAGGTACTGTGTTAATATTTTACTATGCTGAAGTGAAGCGTGAGTATAATAGTAATAATAAAGGAAGAATAAAAGTTATGCGTACATAATTACGGTGATTCTTAAGAAGTGTTATGCACTAGGAGCGTAGTTGAATTTGTTGTAATTGTTCGGAGTTAATCAGTGAAGTTAATTGCCAGAAGTTAAACAGTGATTTGGAAAAATACATAAAGGGCCTCTGAATTATCAGACCCTTGACCATCCCAAGAACCCACGTGTAGAATTAAACTTTAACAACTTTAACACTGGTGCAAGCCATGGGGCTACTCCCTCTCAGCCCATCGTTACCCCCAGTGTCATCTCTGACTCCTTGGATCAATTAGCCAAAATTGGGAATTACCTTATCCACCTATCCAAGCATCTCCCTCACCAACTCGAAGACGTGCATCAGTCCCTGTGTATTGAGTATCAGTCCAAGGTTGATCTCCTTGAGGCAGACATGGCACCTCTCCAAGAGGAAGTTCTAGCAGCAAAAGCAGATGCATCTCTCTTGCACGAGCAACTTTAAATTCTACAAAGAAAGCTGATAGAGAAGGATGCCATCATTGCAGCTCGTGATGATGAGATCAACAAACTTAATCAGACAGTGATTGATAAGGACGATGCCATGAAGGATTTGGGTAATCTATTAGAGACAACGCGTGCTGAGTTTGTTATGGTCGAGCAAAATTGTCAAGAGATGGTGGGGAGAGTCATACAAGCAGAAGTGGAATTGAAGGTCACTAAAGAACCCTTCGAGAAAAGCCAGTCCCTGATAGAGGAAATAGGACGGACCATTACACTAAAGCAGGAAGTTGAAGCTATCAAGAAAGAACGATAAGATTTCTATAAACCATGCAGTTCCAGTCCCAAGAGCTCGAATGAAGAGAGAAACAGATCGGTATCCAATAAGAACGATTAGCTTGCATCATTGCAGAGATGAAATTACGCTGTGATGTTGTGTTAGCCAACAACTTCTACCTCCAAGAAGCATTTTTGCAGACTCAAGATGACGACTTACTCTCTCAAGTAATCGCTTCTAGCTCTATGCGAACTGATGCACACCTGGTCAAACCTCAACTTTTGCAGGTGATGCTTGAGTCCTTAAAACAGAAAATATCATGCACCTTTAAATTAGCTAGATCCATGTATATACAAGGAATCATTGATGATTCCTAAATCTTGTAATTTTCCCTGCTAGGTTCGAGTCCATCGTGCTTTCTAGTGTTAAGGCCACCGGAATATTATTTAGTGGATTAATTGTAATTAGGAAAAGACATGCACTGGAAGATTGTTGTGCAAAACATTGTAACGTTTTTCCTAATCAATATGTGTGCAAAAGAGACAACAGACGCGTCGTCGGACTGTTCGGTCTGGGCGATTGGTTGGAGTTGATTCTATTATGAGTTATTTTAATTGCGGTGTCGTCTGTAAGATTCAATATTCAATATTGAAGTGAATCAGGTACTGTGTTAATATTTTACTGTGCTGAAGCTAAGCGTGAGTATAACAATAATAATAAAGGAAGAGTAAAAGTTCTACGTACATAATTACGGTGATTGTTAAGAAGTGTTATGCGTTGGGAGCATAGTTGAATCTGTTGTAATTGTTCGAAGTTAATCAATGAAGTTAATTGCTAGAAGTTAAATAGTGATTTGGGAAAATACATAAAGGGCCTCTGAATTATCAGATCCCTTACCATCCCAAGAACCCACATGTAGAATTAAACTTTAACAACTTTAACAATAGCATATTAACCAAGTATGTATCTGTATTTACAACCTCATCCCATAAATAATTAGGGTACTTCTTCTCTTTCACCATTGACCTTGCAAACTCAACAAGAGTTCTATTCCTCCTTTCTGCTACACCATTTTGTTGAGGAGAGTACCTGCAGGTAACTTCTCTCTTTATACCTTCATTCCACAAATAATCACTAAATTCATTTGAGAAATACTCTCCACCTCCATCTGACCTCAGTCTCTTCAATTTTTGTCCTGTAACCCTTTCTGCATATGCATGATAGTGTTTAAATGTACTAAACACTTCTGATTTATCTTTGATCACATAAATAGTGATCCACCTGGTAGCATCATTAACATAAATGACATAATATCTTGAACCATTTATGCTAAAGTCCTTTGAGGGACCCCACACATATGTATGCACCAATTGAAGTCTTTCTGAATACATGAAACCATATTTGTTATATGATCATTTATGAGCCTTACCTAATTGACATGTTTCACATCTATATGTCAGTTGTTGACCTACAACATTAGGTAATCCAAGTACTAAATCATTGTTAATCATCTCTTTAATACCCTCTTTCATTGAAGTGTCCAAGACTCATATGCCAAAGATCTGTTGATATATTTAGGTAGTGATGTGTGTGAACACACTAGGACTGCCGGGGCACTTTTTTCCCTCTTTAGGAGGTTTTTTTCCCTTGGCTTGTATATACGCTTATTGCCCTAATGGGCTACTTATCTTTGTACATTCTCTAGTAATACATTCAATATTGAATGTTGTGCTCCAAGCTTCTTCTTCTTCCTTGTGGTGTTCGCATGCTTCCGCAGACATCTAACTCCAATGATTGGTATCAGAGCAGGTCGTCACTTCATCTAGGGCACCGTCGACACTCCTCCGTTTGCAGTCTCAGAATCGCATGAATTTTGGTGAGCATACTCAGCCGAAATCGCGATTTGAGCTCGTTTCGGCCTCCAAACGCACTATCACAGTGCTTGTGCAGGCTATTTCTTCTTTTTGTGCCAAAGGTATATACGAGTTTCTGTTCGCCAATATAAGTGTCTCGAAGTCTGCTAGAGGTCTATCGGAATTCGTCTGGGCAGTTCTGTTCAACGTTTTGAGATATAGTCAATTTTCTGCATCAAAGTATTTTAGTCACTGGCCATGGCTGAAATCAGTGATGTATTCCATATGTTGGCTATCGAGGATAAGTTGGATGGTACCAACTACCCGTTATGGGCTTATATGATGCGACATGTGTTGCTTGCAAAAGGATTGTGGAACATTGTACAGAGTGTCAAAAAACGTCCTATCACACCTACGACTGTTACAACTACAGGTACTGAAGCTGATGCAGAAGGTGTCGAAGATGATGATATTCTGTATATTCCTGTTTGTGCTGCGGTTTCTGTTGAACCTACTGCAGAGCAGATTTGCTGGGATGGCAGAGATGCCCAAGCACATGCATTGATAGCTTTGTCTGTCAAATGTGCCATTATTCCTCACATTCGCTCTTGCAGAACAGCTAAGGATGCTTGGGATACACTTACCACATTGTAACAAGCTAGGAATGAGGCTCGTGTTGCTTACCTCTGAAAACAGTTGGAGAGTGAGCACATGAATGAAGGTGATTCTATGGACAATTTCCTAACGAAGATCAAAGACTTGAAGGAACAGTTGATTTCTGCTGATGAGGTTATACCAGATAGCTCACTTGTGTAGACCATTCTGAATGGTCTTCCTGATTCATATCAGAGTTTTGCTTCTACTCTTCGATTGATGATGAAAGGCAATCCAAATGCCTTATCATTTGAGCAGTTAGTCTCTGTTTTGTTGCAGGAAGATCAATCTAGGAAGAACAGGTCCATTATGCGAGTTGCACATCAAGCTTTCTTGGCTAGTCAGAAGGGCAAAGGAAAACGGAGCTCTTCAACTAGTAAGCAGAAATTTGCTATTTCTCCATATTCAAAGAAGGAAGATAAAGATGAGAAGAAATCAGAAAAGCAGAAATTGTTTTGTAAGTACTGTAAAGGGAATGATCATATCATAAAGAACTATCCAAAACTAGCTGCTAAAGAGGCAAAGAAGGAAGAGGTTGGAATGGTTGTTGCAGAGGCCTCTACACCAAAAACAGAGTCTGCTAATCTTGTGCAGGAAGAAGAATGGGCGTTTACTACTGTCTGCAGTTTTGACCCATCTTCTCATGAGTAGTGCATGTCTGTAGTAGACTCAGATGTTTGGTATTTTGATAGTGGGGCGTCCAAACATATTACCTCGTAGCGCAGTTTCTTCTCTTCACTCGAGCCTGCCCCTATAGGGAATACTGTTACATGCACCAACAACTCCTCTTATCCTGTTATGGGAGATGGTAAGATCATTTTGACTACTGCTGATGGTAGTTCTTTCACTTTGTCAGATGCTTTATTTGTGTCAGGGATCAAGAAGAACCTGTTATCAGTTTTTGCATTAGCCAAGATTGGTTTGGTTGTGAAATTTGTTAATGATAGGTGTACAGTTCATGATCTGTCAAATTGCAATGAGATTGTTGCTTCTGGCATTTTATGTCGTGGGATGTATAAGCTCATAGACTATGAAAGATCTGTAAATGATTTTACATGTGTAGTAAATGATTCTCAGGCTATGTCAGGTGCAAAGCTTTGGCATGCACGCTTTGGCCATCTGAGTTTTGCTAGTTTGCTATGCCTATAGAAATAATGGTGTCTTCTTTGCCCAAACTTGAGGCACATGGGAAACATGTTTGTGAAGGCTTTATTTTGGGCAAAATGCAGCATTCGTCCTTTCCAAAAGATGGTTCAGTTTGGGCTACACAGAAATTGCAGCTTGTACATATTGATGTCTGTGGTCCTATGCAGACACCTTCTTTTGGGAATTATCTTTACTTCGTGACTTTCATCGATGATTTTTCCAGGCATGCATGGGTATATCCATTGAAGGCAAAGTCCGAAGTGTTCATGTGCTTCAAACAGTTTTTGGTTTTGGCTGAAAATCTGTCAGCATGTAAAATGGGCACCCTCCATTCTGATCGAGGGGGGGAATATATGTCTTCTGATTTTAATGCATTTTTGGCTGAATGTGGGATAAAACACCAGTGTACAGTGCCGTATACAGCTCAACAAAATGGAGTTGCTGAATGAAAGAATAGGTCACTCATGGAGATGGCGAGGTGTATGGTCAAGAGTCAGGCTTTACCACATAATTTCTGGCTTGAGGCAGTCATGTGTGCAACATATGTACTGAACAGGTGTCCCACTAAAGCGCTGCAGTCTATCACTCCATATGAGGCTTGTCATGACCGCACGCCATCAGTTCTGCGTGTTTTTGGTTGTTTGGCGTATGCATTAGTGCCTGAACAACATCGTAGAAAGTTGGATGATAAAGCAGTAAAATGTATTTTTATTGGATACAGTTATGAAAGTAAAGGCTATCGTCTGTATCATCCACAGACTAAACGCATTTTGGTTGGCTATGATGTTGTTTTTGTGGAAGATGCTATTCAGCCATTGCTCTCATGTACTAAGGAGACATCTATTAGCTCCAAAGACATGTATGATACTTTGTTGCTGTCCCTCTAGCACAATGGTGAGTACCAACGTGAGGAGCTTCACCGCATAAATGTCCATCTGCGGAGACGTGAGGACCGGTATGAAGACCATGAGCAAGTGATGGCACAAGTTCGTGAGTGAAAGCACACAAGCATGCACACACATACACACACACGCACACAAGGTAAGAGCAAAGAGTGGAACAATGGAAGATCTTCGATTACCAAAATAACTCTCTTACAAAGCTGAAATCTACAACAAGCTAACCTAAAAAATGAGCTCTCCAGCCCTTTTTATAGTTTTTGAGTGGTTTTGGCCGTGTCCAGACCTATTGTTCGGCCTAGTTAAAATTTAGGTTCTAGGGCTTATTTGGGGGCTCAAACGGAATCTAAAAATTATGAAAATTGGTAGTATGATACATCTAATACTCCTCAAGCTCAAGGACTCCTTGGCTTGAACAAAATGGAGTTGTAAAAATAGAAAATGGTATTTACAATGATTTTTAGTGATAAAAATCACTATTTTTATAGGGATTTCTTCTGAAAATTTGACATGTGATTCTTGGAGCTCCCTACTTGCTCCTTCTTCTTGTGTGTCCACTTCCTTGATGCGCTTCCATGCTTTGTCCTTGACCTTGAGCTTCAACACTCTCCCCCTCTAGAGTCTATCGTCCCTGATAGACCCTTGTTGTAGTGGTTGTTCCGTGTAGTGCTTGGAAGGATAGTGTCCATCATGTATCCACAAGAGCGGTCCATCTTCCAATTGTAGCTTGGGCAGATATCTGGTTCCTCATTTTGTCACTGCTACCTTTGTATGTACGTCTTCCTTGTATTCCCGCTTGATGGTTTCATTGTGAGCTTTCAAAAATTGTGAGCTACTTGAAAGAGGTTGTCAATGTTGGGTATGAGCAACTCGCGTGGTGGATTGCTTGTTGTTGTCCCCTTGATGTCCGCTGGTTCTTCCAAAGA
This sequence comes from Ceratopteris richardii, assembly GCA_020310875.1. Lineage (NCBI taxonomy): Eukaryota > Viridiplantae > Streptophyta > Polypodiopsida > Polypodiales > Pteridaceae > Ceratopteris > Ceratopteris richardii. The sequence continues at coordinate 53,014,453 of CM035423.1, forward strand.
TGGCTTTCCTCATTTTCATGTCAAGTACTTGTAACCCATAATGGAGATGGGCCAGCGCATTAGTGCATGGGTTGGACAAGCTATGTGCCTTGTGCATGGCCTTGTAATATAGCCCTATGCATGCATACTTGGGAAATGCATTGGAAAAGTTATGGTGCAAGAAGTTGGGTCTTGAGCTAGGTACTCAAGGGTATGCCGACGAAGAGGTTTCCTAATCGACCATGGTTATGTTGTTGTTGAAGCATACAATCCGTACCATGGTGAAAGTTCCGTCGATCGTCACTCTTCCTGTTGTATGCCCATCGTGATGATTGACCACTGGCTTGTCTCTCGTGTTGATGGATGTCCGTGTTGATGGTTCTCATCAGAGATTGTTCAAGCGTGCACTCCTGTCCTGTCACTCTTTTTTTTTTTTGGAATAAGACAAGAAGAAAGGTGTCAGCATCAATAAAATATTTTACATATGTCAGATGTGTATCATGTGCCTGGGATTCTCAATTGTGTCTATGCATGGCCGTGTAATGTGGCCCTATATTAATGCATACTTTGGAAATGCATGACCTGAATGGTGCAAAAGATAGGGTTATGCCAAAGGCACATGGTTGTTGCTGGTCGAGGCATTTAATGTTACTTGTAGACTTGATGCAATCTTTGTTTGGAGGTGTCGATTGAATCTTGCAATGATGTAATCCTCCTTGTTGGGATCTATTTGAGAATGGTATGTGGTCCTGTGGAGATCGCTTCTAGCCCTTTCATCTTTGGATGGTTTCTAAAATTTGATATCCACCGTGGTCGGCTCCTTGGTGTTGTGGAAACTGCTCGTACTTTTGGCTTCCAAACCCATATCCTTTGTGATTGTCTTTTTATTACCGGCCAAGAGACAAATTCATCTTCTTTTGGCCTCTGCCCTTGGTTTCAACTCTTGCTTCTCCGTGGTGTTTTTGCTGAGATTTTTCTCATGAGAGAGATCATAGGGTTTTGTGCATGTAAGAGTGCCTTGGATACCCACATTTGTAATCGCCCTTGTTGAGCTGCAGCTAACTTCTTTGGCACCCAAATTTGTACGTTAGTATGGTTGGCCTTCATCGATTGCTTTGTTACCCAAATTTGTTGAAGACCGTGGGATTGAGCTGGTCCTCGTTTCTTGGTGCTTCTTTTAGCATGGTTGGCTTGCCTCACTGGGAAGGGTTGTGGCAAAGCTGGTGGTTGTTCTCCTTTTCGTACCCAAATCTGCTTCATGCCCTGAGCTTCTTTCTTCTTGAATTCTATCTGTTTAGTTGATATAGCAGATGTCTTTTTTGCTTGCCTCTTTGGTCGAGTTACACTTGCATTAGTATGTGAAGAAGAAGAAAGGTTTGCTGGCTTTTGAGCTTGTGCTTTCATGATTGAGTCCTTTTGCTTCGTAGGGTTTTTGACAGACACAACATTTTCTTTACGAAGATTACTTTCGGAAGAACGAAGAGAATGTGTGACCTCTGGATTTTTGAACATGCAATTGTCTAATTCTAAGGTAATACATTGTTCATGTACCCAAACGTGAAGAAGTTGGCTTTTAAGATTTAAGTTGACTGCATGATCATACATCCAGTCTTGACCCAGGACAAGTGGTTCTGTAAGGTCCTCATCTTCACACACTAGCATTTTGACTCTTATTGGAACATCTTGAAGATATAGGGAAACCTCTACCTCACCCAAACAAGGGGTTTCCACACCTCCCAAACCTATGAGATAGGCTTCTATGGGCTTGATGTTCACTTGTAGATCTTGGCAGTATGAAAGTCTAACTGCACTAGTTGCTGCACCTGAGTCAATCAATGCTTTCACAGTCCTTACGTCCTTCCCTCGTCCTACTGCTATGTTCACAAATGGGCGTCAATCAATTATTTGAGAAGCAAGTGCACTTGATGTTTGACACATGGCCATGTGGTATCTTGGGGCCTCATGATTGATATCTAGGCCTAGGCGTCTTAACTTATTTCTCCTAATGCATTCTCTAGCATCTGCCTGTGCTTCTTCTCTAACCCTTAACTCTTCTTCTTTTTGCTTCTTAGCAATGTTGAGTCTCTTTAGCATATCCTCTGTAAGAGGTTCTTGATATAGCTTGACTCGACAACCACTGATATAGTTGGGTAGGATATCACCTTCTAGTGTGGCCAATTGAACTGCACCGCTAGTGGAAATTCTATTAATGATCATGGGTCCATATCCTCTTTTTTCCAATTTACAGGCATGTTGCTTCAGTGTATAAACCAACACTAGGTCTCCCTCTTTCAAGCCTTTATCTTTGATATGTGCATCAAAGTATGCCTTTTGCCGTTTCTTTGCAGCATAGATGCTTGCCGCTGCTTGTAGCCTCGTCTCACCTAAGCGTTCTAGATCAAAGATCCTCGAGGATAACTCGTGTCCATTCCAGTCATGTTCTTGTGCTACTTTTAAAGTTGGGATTAAGAAGTCCAACGGTAGCACAACATTTTGTCCGAAGACCATCTGAAATGGGGTGGCATTGAGTACCGTTTTATAGGCAACTCAGTAGGCCCAAACAAAATGATGAAGTTGTTTGTCCCAATCAGAGCGTTTGTTATTTACTAGTTTCGTCAATACATTACATAGGATCTTGTTTGTGCTCTTAGCTTGTCCATTAGCTTGTGGATGATAGGGGGTAGACTTCTTATGTATCACCAAGAATTCTTGGAGAAGATTTTCGATTACTTGATTCAAGAAGTGTGTGCCTCTATCACTTACTAACTCTATTGGTAATCCGTATCTCGTGAACACATTCTCAAATAAGAACTTTGCCATTGTTTGAGCATCAGTCTTCGTTGTGGCTTTGACTTCTACCCACTTTGTAAGGTAGTCCGTGGCTACAATAATGTATTCTGCATGGGATTTTCTAGCTGGGGGCTTAATAGGACCTACAAAGTCTATGCCCCACTTCGAGAATGCACGTCCTCCCATCATTGACCTCAAGGGCATCTCATCTTTTCTAATTGGGTACTGGGCACATTGGCATGTGTCACATTTCTTCACATAGGTATGTGCATCCATATGAAGGGTGGGCCACCAAAGTCCTGAGAATAGAATAGTCTTAATTACTCGATCAGGACCAAAATGTCCACCTGCGACACTGCTATGGGTACTTTCTAAGACTTTCAAGTAGTCTGATTCGTGAACGCACAATCTTAAGTAACCATCTTTTCCTCTCCTATATAGGTTGTCTCTTACAAAGGCATAGTCTTTAGCCTCTTGCTCCATGCTTCGTTTCCTTGCTAGACTAGCCTCCTTGGGTAAGGTTCCCGATCTCATGAATTCTACCAATGGAGCACTCCAATCTGGAATTAATGACACATGATAAAGGGTGGCATGTTCCACGCGGGGTCTCTCTTTGCACATTGGACAATTATTAATCCACTCATGAATTTCTTTGTCCACACTAGGCCAATACACTCCTAAGCGTTTCAGATTCTGCAATGTTCGTTGTTTAGAATAGTGACTTCCTAGCAACCCTTCATGGGCTTGTTGCAACCAACTACTATGTTCATCATCCTCGACACAACAAGCTAATACACCTTCTGTATCTTGTTTGTACATGCTTCCTGCCAATATTTGATATTTTTGTGATTTTACAATTTCTTCCTTGTTCGTCATCACATTCTTATTTGCAGGTCCAAAGGTTAGGACTGGTACCAACTTATTTGCCCATTTAGGAACAACTTCTAGATTGAACAGATAAGCATCGAGCAATTCATCAGACACTCCTTGCGGTGACTCACCTGAAGTGATGCAAGAAAGATGATCTGCCCTAAGGTGGGACTTACCTCTCCTGACAACCACTTCAAATTCATATTCCATTAGTAAGAGGAACCATCTTACTAAGCGTCCTGTATTGCAAGGTTTATTTATCAAGGATAGTAAAGCTTGATGATCAGTGAAAAATTTGAACTTGTTGGCCAATAGATAGTGTCTAAACTTCTTCACAGCATATACCATGCCTAAACCTTCTCTTTCGGTTGTGGTGTAGTTTCGTTCAGCAGCGTTCAATTGCCTGCTAGCATATGCTATAGGCGAATCGAAATTTCCTTCACTAGTTGGTTGTGATGGCACACATCCTATTGCATAATTGGATGCATCCACATGTACATGGAATGGCTTATTCCAATCAGGAGTGGTCAGTATTGGTGCTGTGCACAAGCGTCTCTTCAGCTCATTGAAGGACTTTTCGCATTCATCGTTCCACTCAAAATTTGTCAATAAGGCATAAAGAGGTTTAGCTATGATTGCATACATGTGAATGAACCTACGGTAATATCCACAATGGCCCATGAAGGCTTGTACCTCTTTAACATTCCTTGGCCTCGGCAACTCCGCTATGGCTTTTACCTTGTCCTCATCTGTTAATATTCCGTTCTTAGAGACAATGTGACCTAAGATTTTACCTTGACGTACCATGAACACACACTTTTCAGGGTTCAGACACACTCGATATTCTCTACACTTGTTGAAGATCTGTCTGAGCTCAGGAATGTGGCATTTCCTTTGTTGGGAATGAGCACATAAATCATCCACATATACTTCTAAGCTCTTTCGCAAGAATTCTTTGAAGACATGACACATGAGCCTTTGGAATGTTGCCGGTGCATTGGTGAGCCCAAATGGCATCACACGAAATGCAAAGACCCCCCATTCTGTGGCGAAGGCCGTTTTATGTTGATCTTCTATGGCAATGGCTACTTGGTTGTAACCCAAAAATCCATCAAGGAAGCTATAAACTTCCTTACCTGCAACACGCTCCAATAAATGATCAGTGATTGGAAGCGGATAACTATCTCTTACTGTGGCAACATTAACTTTTTTAAGGTTAATACATACACACAACTTTCCATTCTTCTTGGGTACCACTACAATGTGGGACACCCATTCTGTATGCTCAATCTCATAGATAAATCCAGCTTCAATCAATCTATCAATTTCTTCTTTTATTTTGGCTGCATAAGTGTCATTATATGTGTAGGGCTTTTGTTTGGTGGGCTTGGCATCAGCGGTCATGGGGATCGTATGAGAGCAAATTTTTGGATCTACTCCCTTCAAGTCTCTATAGTGCAATGCAAACACGTCCCTATATTCCCTTAATAACGCTACCAACTCTACTTCCTCTTCTTTACTTAGGTCATCTCCTATGTATGTACATCTCTCTTCGTTCTCTTCGATGGTGACTACGATTTTTTTGGTCTTTTCTTTGTTATCATATGCTTCTCCTATTGTGGCCTCTCTCTTAGGCATTCGTACCAAAATTTTTTGGTCCTCAACTTCGCATTTTTTGAAATTTTCTAGCACTTCAAACAATGGTTCCTCCTCGTCCTGTTTCACTACTTTTCTCTTCTTTTTCTTTTGACTACCTTCACTCCCATCCTTTGAATTTACCGTTTTGATGCTTGTGAGAGGTTCTTCTTCTTTTTGTGTAAATACTCCTATGTCTTCTAGATAGTGCTCCTCTCAAATAAAGCAACTATCCATCACAATGGACTCTAGATCATCATCGTTCTCTTCTTCTTTTATGAAGTCATTAGAGCCACATTCTTCTAGCAAGGGCTGACACATGAACACTGAAATATCATAACCCTCCTCATCACAATGAGATGTCCATTGTTCTTCATTAACAGCAATGTCCATGGTAGCTAAGATTTCTGCCCAACCATGAGGCTCAAAGTCCTCATCTGGAAATATCATCGACGTATAGGCTGGGTCTCTAAGTGGCCTATCTCCTTGAGAAGCTCCTTTTTCTCTTACCTTTAAGCGTTTTTCCTCTTCCTTTGAGACCTTGCACATCCACAAATGAGTATCTTCATGCATCCAAGATGTATCAGATGAACTCTTAGAATGCACAGAGATTGAATCTTCTTGCTCCTTGTGGATAGGATTCCACTGTAGGGGTGGTACATCTCTGAAGGTGTAATCCTTCAAATTGACCTTATTTGTGACCCCTAAGCGCTGCAAGTACAAGGAGTTGGTTCCCCAATCCTGTACAACTTGCAATTGTCATAGGAAGGGCCTTCCTAGGATCATCTCGTAGACATTATTTTTCTCAAAGTTACATATAGCAAATGTGTGTTCAAACTCTACACCACAGGTGGTTAGAGTTATCCCTTCGAGCAATCCTAGAGGTCTTTCCACATGGCCGTCAGCCATCTGAAGCTTCATTCTAGTTGGTCTTAATGTGGGCTTGCCCCATCGCTTCCACAAGGAGGTGGTTGCAATAGCAGCACCATCACCTGAGTCTATGATTGCTTTGGTTTTGTAACCTTGGTAGGTGATTGGAAGATAGGTATTACCTTCTTCACCTTCGCTCATGTCTCCTATTTTATCGAGAGGTATCTTTGGAACTTCTTGTTTAGAGCCTACTTTTGGCCTATGGGAATCAAGTTCTGGAACCTGATCCTTCACATGATTCCATATCTCAGGTTTTCCTTTGAGCAGCTCTTCTAGAGTGACATGACATTGAACCTTACTATTCTTCACAATGTCAGTGTTTCTTGGAACCACCAATTCTTCAATTCTGATTAGTGTTGTGGGAGCTCTGATCTGAAGAGATTCAAATTCCCATGGGCCTGTGAATTGTGGCAACTCATGTAAAGAATTAGATTCAAAATCTAATCGTTCAACTTCTTGTTGCTCTGTTTGGTCTCCATAAATAGATGGGATGTCTTGTGGAAATTGATCATGAAGGTCATCAATCTCAAGAATAGGAGAGGGATCATCCTTCTCCTTGGCCCATTTCTCTTCTTGTATTTCCTGCAAAAACTTTTGAGAGTGTTGTTGAGTTGAAAAAGGTTCTCCATCATCTATGGAGTCAAGAACATAGACTTTTTTTGGTGACGAGCTTTCTCTTTCAACAGTTGGTTGAGCCTGTGGAGGTGAGGAAACTTGTGGTTTATTTACCAACTGCTCTAATCTTTCTATTAAGCCCTGGAAGTGCAAACCCGGTGTAATAGCATTCGTTTGATTGAATGATTGATTGGCCTCGAACATAGCTTGAGCTAGTTCCACCATTTTAATGCACATTTTTGTCCGTTCAATCTCTAAATCTGCTCTAGGGTAGCTCTTGTCTAGGTTTGCAGGTGTTGGCCCCTCTTGAAGTCGAGCCTGGTATGGCTTGAACATCATTGTAGCTCAGTGATGAGTAGCACCTCCTTTAATGTCAATCCGGGAAGACGTGAGGATGGTATGAATACCTCGAGCAAGTGGAGGCACAAGTGCGTGAGTGAGAAGCACACAAACATGCACACACATACACACACACACACGCACACACGGCAAGACAAAGAGTGAGAAGCAATGGAGTTCTTAGATTACTTTCAAAAAGCTCTTACAGGTTCAATTCAATTACAATCTAACCTCAAAAATGAGCTCTCTAGCTCTTTTTATAGTTTTTGACTAGGTTTTGGCCCTGTCCAGACCTAGTGTCCGGCCTAGTTAAAAATTAGGTTCCAGGGCCAATTTGAGGGCTTAAACGGAGTCTAAAAAATACGAAAATTGATATGTAGGTACTTCTAAGACTCCTCAAGCTCAAGGAATCCTTGGCTTGCACAAAATGGAGCTACCAAAATATGAAATGGTATTTACAATGATTGTTAGTGATAAGAATCACTGTTATAAAGATGTTGATTTGGAAAAAATTTGAAGGGCCTATCTACTAGATTTGCGTTGACTGCTTTGTCTACTTACTTCTTCACCTCGCTCTGACTCTCTCCGCTGGCTTCCTTGTTTAGTCAGTCCTTGGGTGCCCATACTGCTCTCAACACCCCCCCTCTCTCGCGTCTGTCGTCCCTGACAGACCCTTGTTGCTGGGAGTGTTGGATGTAATATTCCACAACCTGAGTGGCAAGCTGATGTTCTTGTAGGCGTAGTCCTCTGGCTAAGTCTGTCATCATACGATCCCAATCAATTGGTCCTGGAATGTCCGGGTGTGGCAGACGTAACTGATCTGCATGGATCGCTTGTTCTACTGCGAATAGATGTAGCAAATGTGTGGGTCTGGGAATGAAGATTTCGGAATGATATTCCCAGAATCCCGTAGAGAACATTTCCTCAAATGTCTGCTTGAAGCATGCGGGTAAGTACTTTATTCATGCATGCCAGGCAAAGATTATAGTGACCGAGGGAGTCTGGCTCATGTCGTAGACTAAATCCTTGTTACCTTGAGAGAATCCAGGGGCAGAGATGTATGGAGCTTGTACATTCCGAAAGGTTTTGAAGACAATGGTCATGAGCTCGAATATCTTCATACACATTTTCGCTGCTATGTCGGGTACATTATTTAGACGTGTAGACCAGTGCCGAATTGTTGATATCATGTAGGCTACGGTTGGGGTCCCTCGAGGTGGAGCAAAATATGGATAGTTAACCCAAGCCGAGCATTCTTTATTGTTGCGTGCCTTGATTGCAAATGCTTGCCAGGATCTTCGACATACCACTGGGCAATAGCATGGATTATACTTGATATAGAGTGGCATGGTTGCCCAGGTGCTCATCATCTCTGGGTAATCGGTTAGTAGACGTGCACACCAATTAGGTTGGAAGATCGAGCCAGCACGTGCATCTGTCGGTAAATCCCCTAGCTCAAATTGAGTGGCGAATGTGGGCTCCTTCCCTGTATGTCTTTTGACTTCTGCATTATAATCATGTAGTAAGACAAAATAAGGCATGTATTGCGACTCTGATGTTGTGATTAACCGTTGATGGGATAAGTTTTGAAAGTAGGAAGACCGAAGGACAGTTTCTTCCAGATTTGTGAGAGATTGCATTTGCACGGCCACACGATCATCATGTGTCTTACCCACTTTCTCGACCCTTTTGACCCAATCTAGAACTTGAATTTCTAAAGTGTCTTGTCCTTCCTCTGTAGTTCGACCATCGGGTGGCGGCATCGGCTCATATGGCTCTTCATAGCTGTCATCGACGGGGATTTCCACTACTGTTTCAGGTTCTGGTTCTTCAATGGGCGAGGGTGGCCTTTCATATGGTAAGAGGCGTGCTTGGAGTTCTGCCACCTGTTTCCGGAGGGTCTCTACTTCTTCTGTAGAGTGTTGCAAGATTACCGGCTCCTGTTGAGCTGTGGGGACACTGGCTATCTGTTTCTTTAGATTTGCACATTCAGTCTCTAACTTTTCATATGACTCCAAGAAATTTGCATGCTCCTCAAGTAAGATGCGAATGTCTTCCGATGAGACTGCTCTATATTTGGTAGGGCTAATGGTTGCTCCTACAGTTCCTTCCATAGCTGCTTCAAAGTTGTCTTGGTTTTGTTGTTGAAGTCTCTTGTTTTCTTCTAGTGCTGCTGCCATATGCTTCCTTAATAGCCCAATGTTGCGTCTGAGTGTAGCATTAGATATCATTTGCACTTGGAGCACTGTTTCTAGTTCCTTGACTGCTTGATCATCTACTGTTGGTGTCTTTGATTCCAATTCGGAGTGAGCCTGTTGTAAGGTGGTATTCTCGGTTAGGAGCGTTTGGTAATCAGCTTCAAGAGTGGTGACTCTAGCTTGCAGACGTTGAGATTCTGCCTGGAGGGAAGCAGTGCGTTCTTCCAATTGCTGGTATTCTTGTTATAGTTGATGTGTACACTGAAGTAATGTGTTGAACGTGCTATTTACATTATGAGATGCAAGGGAAAAAGTTTGAATTGCAGGGGAGGTGGGATTGGGTAGGGGGGTAGTGAATGCTGTGTGTGCCAATGATGTGAGTGGTGAGGTGGGGGGTAAGGGAGGGGAAGATGGTGGAATCGTGGGGAGAGGTGCTGTGGTTGGTGAAATGTCCATTGGGTCAGACAAGGTGGTGTGTACAGGGGCTACCATGTAGGTGGGTATGGTAGGTGAAGTGAGTGTGGTGTTCGTGTAAATTGATGTCGTTGCGAACATCGGAGAAATGTGCCTCTGAAACATTGGAGAGCGGATGAATTGCTCCACAAAGGACGGGTATTGGGGTGGTGCGGTCAGGTTGAAAGAGGTGTAGGGGCCAGATGGGAAGTGAGGGTCATGGAATGGAGGTACCCGTATTGGGGGATAGGAAGGGAAACACAGGGTGCCTTCGGTGGGTGCCGGGTTTCCAACTACACTTGGAATTATGGGATGGCCAGTTATTGGTTCGGAGGATAGAAGGGATGAAGTGTACAAGGGATTGGTGACGAAGGAGAAGAGGGTGTCTTGTGAGGTGGGTTCTCGAAATGAGAATGATTTGAATGAGGGTGGGTTATAAGTGAAGGTAGAGGTGATGACTGTCGTTTCTTCCATGGTGGGAGGTGGTGGTGGGGGTGGAGAAGGTGGTGATGGAGGATGCTGGGGTGAGATGGGTGATGTCTGAACGAAGGTTTCGGCAGAGAGGTCAGTGGTGGTTGTGGGGGTAGCTGTTGTTTCAATGGGTACTTCTTGTTCTGTGACGGGTATCCTGATAGTCTTACCTGCTCGTGGTAAGGTGTCAACTCTGCGTTTGTCATACCTCACGGACTGGCGGACTGCAGTGTGGACAGCCTCCGGAACTCCTAAAGATTATGACACTAATTTGAGGGTGTCAATGAAATGTTGGTCCACCCCCTCATCTGATAGCATTTCTTGCATCAAAGCTTGACCTGATACAAGAGAGAGTTGATGCCTTTCTTGTACTGTTTTGATTGTGTCGTATAACCTTTGTAGTTGAGCTGTATATGCTGGTGCACCTACAAGTTCTGGCACTTCTTGTTGCTCCTCTTAATGCTCTTGATCATAATCCTCCTCATCTTCTTCCTGTTCTTCATCTCCGTCATCCTCTTCATCCACTTCAACTGGGGTGACAGGTGCTTGGGAGGTTGTGGCCTGCATTTGCACGTTTTCCGCTTGTTGTGCCTCTTTTGCCTCCAGCTCTACATCTTGTAATAATTGTTCGAAATCTTCATTAGTGAGTTCTTCCAAAGGTGCACCACTGGGAAATTCAAGATCGGTTGGGACAGGAGGGAATATCAAGGTGGAACCATCGGTGCTGCGTCTTGGAAGTCGGAGTGTGAATGGTCCGACTCTTCGGGGTGGAGGGGTGACATCTGGTGTTAGGGTGGCTCCACGTGGTTGAGCACATGGGACTTGGACAGTGCCTCTCATCTTTTTAGAAGGGGGTCCAGTGGATGTCCTGCCTCTAAACTGCTCTACACGATTCCACATTAGGGCCTGTTGAATAGGAATGTCATAAGCCAAACACCTATAAATGATTCTCGTCAGAGCACAGCAACCATATAAAACCTGTTTCCGCGGCCATCGTTTGTGAGCTAGGTGTATCTGATCAATTATCCAGTGGGGTAAGTTGATGGTGAGGCTCTGTGTCTCTGCCAGATACAAACTAAACCAAATCTTTTTGGGCGGCATGGTGAATCTATCTTGTGCCGGGAAAGCAAAGTGTTGCATGCACATGCGAAGGTGTATTGCAATATTAGGTGTCATGGACACCATTTCCTTGAGTTTGGTGAGACTTCGATTCTTCATGTAATCCGGTACTAGGGTTTCCTTCTCTGTAGGAATATGCATTCCGCGCATATCTAGAGCCTCTCTCACCAAGTTGTTTGATAGCCTGAATCTCTTGAGCTCATTCCCCTTTGTCAGAGATGGAATCACAAATGAGCTTGCACCTTTTGGGTTCTGGTTTGGAGTCAAGGTGTTGATGAGATAGTAGCATCGCATGAAGTCAGGATTTGGGATCCGTGCACTGAAATATGCATCCAATCCTGCCTTTGCCCATATCGAACGTAGACCTTCTGCATTTTGTAACTTCTCGAATTCTCTTGTAAAGAAATGGTATCTGCCTTGCTTCCCATTGAAGTCCAACTCTGATTCCCATAGATACGTTCCCTCACCCAAGGGTCCTGCCACCTCAGTAAACCAGTGGGAAGTCTTTCCTACGGGCATGGTGTGGCCACGCGGAGGGTCCGCAATAGGTATGATTTTGATTGCCCGCAATTCTTCTGGTCTTTCATTTGTCTCAGGCAAAACGGGTAAACTGTCTAAGTCCACCACTTGCGGGCTTGTTTCTGTGTGAGAGCTAGTTCCTGCTGCCTCAGCCATGTTGAAAACTTCGCAGCTGGTTCTGTGAGAATATATGAATAAATGTTAACATTGCAATGGACACAAAAATGACACGGTGTCCCCTGTTACAACATTAACCTAAAGTTCGGGAGAGGTTAAGGGTTAATAAGTGCTCGGTGCTAGTGTGTGTAGTTAGAAATTGGGTAGACCTACGAGCTAAGCGGAATGATGTAATGTGAGAGTGAAGTGGTTAGTAGGTGGGCATGGATTTTACATTTGGGGTCCGGGGGTTTATTACAAGTTTTAGGTTGCCGAATGCAACGGATAGGTTTTGAGTTTGACTTTGTGGAGGCTCTGGAGAGTGTGATAGGGTATTTACTTGAAAAAAGGGGCTGTTTAGGGACCCATCTACGGGTGAGTCTGTGCGTGCTTCTAGGTGGCAGTGTGTTCGAGTGTATCAGACATGAGTGGGTGGCGGCTGCTTGAGCGAGTGAACCCTGTCGTGTATGATGTGAATTGTGTGGGGTCATTTGAGCGCGCAAGCAAGCCTTAGGCACCCAAATTTGTCTTGATTGTGGGCTGGCCTTCATCGACTTCTTGGGCACCCAAATAGACTTCACGTTAGCAGAAGAACTTCTGAAAGACGTCTTATTAGTGTCATGTTGTTGGTTACTAATAAGAGGCTTTGACCGTGTGGTTGGCTTGAGTGCAACCGGGTGTTCGCCTTTCCGCACCCACACTTGTTTCAATAGCTGAGACGTTTTGCTGGGCAGGTACTTTTGATCTCCGACATAGGTAGTACTCTGCTTCTTCTGCATTTGATCCACCTTTGATTGTTGTCTCCCTCTGGCCTTTTGAAAAGAAGCGAGTTCCGTTGCCTCCCTGACTCCTTTTTTGCCACCATCATTCCTCTGCAACACATAGTTTTGGACAAGAACAGCATGGTCATCTTCATGTGTACTCCTGGAAGGACCAGGAGTGTGTGTCTTTTCTAGTTCCTTGAGTGCTCCATTATTTAACTCAATTGTAATTCTAGTCTGATTCACCCATACCTGAAGAAGTCCACTTCTTAGGTTTAAGTTGACTGCTTGGTCATAGATCCAGTCTTGACCCAAGACAAGGGGTTCAGTGAGGTCCTCATCTTGACATACTAGTACTTTAACTGTCATTGCCTCATCGTGAATATAGAGGGGAAGTTCCACCTCGCCCATGCAAGGGGTTTCCACGCCTCCCAATCCTATGAGATATGCTTCCACAGGATTGACAGTTAATTGCAACTCTTGACAGTAAGACAATTTAACAGCACTAGTGGTTGCACCTGAGTCAATCAAGGCTCTTACAGTCCTTGCACTCTTTCCTTGTCCTATATCTAAGGTTATGAAAGGACGTCGATCAGTTATCCTATGTGAGCTAACACCTGAGACTTCACACGTAGCCACAGGATATCCTAGATCTGCATATGCATCTGGCACAGGTTGCTCTCTACCTTGTCTTCTTAATTTCATTCTCCGTATGCGCTCTAGGGCTTCTGCTTGAGCTTCTTCTCGAATTTGTTTTTCCTCCTCTTTACGTTGCTTAGCAGTATTGAGTCGACTTAGCATTTCCTCCGTGAGGGGTTCCTGATACAACTTGACTCTGCATCCGCTAATATAGTTTGGGAGAACATCACCCTCTAAAGTGGCTAGTTGTACTGCTCCACTCGTGGAGATCCTATTGATGATCATAGGTCCGTAGCCTCTCTTCTCCAGTTTCCTCGCATGTTGCTTCAATGTGTAGACTAAAACTAAGTCGCCTGCCTTTAAACCTTTATCCTTAACGTGGGCATCAAAGTATGCCTTCTGTCGTTTCTTTGCTGCATATATCCCTGAAGCTGCTCTCAGTCTTGTTTCTCCTAATCGTTCAAGGTCAAACAGTCTGGAGGAGAGTTCATGACCCGTCCATTCGTGCTCTTGTGCTACTTTCAATGTAGGTATTAAGAAGTCCAAAAGTAGCACGGCGTTTTGGCCAAATACCATCTGAAAGGGGGTGGCTTGGAGTACCGTCTTGTAGGCGACTCGGTATGCCCAAACAGCATGGTGTAGCTGTTTGTCCCAATCAGAGCGTTTAGTGTTCACTAATTTTGTCAGCACATTGCATAAGATCTTGTTGGTGCTTTCGGCTTGTCCATTAGCTTCAGGGTGATAAGGGGCAGACTTCTTATGAACTACCAAGAATTCTTGGAGTAGATTTTCAATCACTTCGTTCAAGGAGTGAGTGCCTCTATCACTTACTAGTTCTATAGGTAGCCCGTATCTTGTGAATACATTCTCAAACAAGAATTTAGCAGTTGTTTGAGCATCGTTCTTCGTCGTGGCTTTTACCTCTACCCACTTTGTTAGATAGTCTGTCGCAACAATGATATACTCTGCATGGGAGCCCTTAGCTGGGGGATTAATAGGACCTACGAAGTCTATTCCCCACTTAGAGAATGCACGTCCACCCATCATAGGTTTCAGTGGCATCTCATCTTTGCGTATAGGATACTGAGTTCGCTGACAGACATCACACCGTTTCACATAGGTATGTGCATCCATGTGAAGGGTCGGCCACCAGAAGCCCACAAATAGTATTGCCTTGATCACTCGATCTGGTCCAAAGTGTCCTCCTGCTACACCTTGGTGAGCAGTTTCCAAGATCTTAAGATATTCACTTTCATGGACACATAGTCTCAAGTAACCATCTTTACCACGTTTGTATAGATTGTCGCCAATGAGAGAGTAATCCTGGGCTTCTTGTTCTAAACTCCTTTTCCTAGCCAGAGTCATGTCTGGAGGGAATGTTTTCGTCCTCAGGAAGGATACTAGAGGTTCACTCCAATCCGGCACTATGGACACTTGATAAAGAGTGGCATGTTCCACCGGTGGTTTAGTGCGACAGATTGGGCATTCCTTGCACAACTTTTGGACATCCGCTTCCATAGTTGGCCAATGCACTCCGAGTCTCCTTAGGGTCTGTAAGGTTCGTTGCCTTGAGTAGTGTTGCTCTAATGCACCTACATGTGCTAATTGCAACCACTTCGCATACTTGTCCTCTTCTACACAACAAGCCAAGATCCCTTGATCTGTGTGCTTGTACATACTTCCTGCCATGATGTGATACTTTTGGGCTTTTACTACCTCTCTATCCTGTGTGGCTATTACTGGGTGGTTAGGCCCGTACGTCAACACTGGCACTAATGGCTTAGCCCACTGCGGTACCACTTCCAAGTTAAAGAAGTAAGCATCAGGAAGGTCATCTGATACTCCTTGTGGGGCTTCTCCAGATGTGAGCCTAGAAAGATGATCAGCTCTCAAATGAGTCCTCCCTTTCCTTACCACAACCTCGAAATCATATTCCATTAGTAAGAGAAACCATCTTACTAATCTTCCTGTATTGCATGGCTTGTTTACGAGGTATAGCAATGCCTGATGGTCAGTAAAAAATTTAAACTTATTTGCAAGCAAATAATGTCTAAACTTTTTAACTGCATATATCATGCCTAAGCCTTCTCTCTCAGTAGTGTTATAATTTCGTTCAGCTGCATTCAATTGTCTACTGGCATAGGCAATTGGAAGATCCATATTACCTTCACCTGTAGGTTGTGCGAGTACACATCCAATAGCATAATTGGATGCATCCACGTGAACATGGAATGGCTTGTGCTGAACATAATCTTCGTTTAAGCTCCTGGAAGGAGTTCTCACATTCATCAGTCCACTCAAAGTTAGTCAGAAGTCCGTACATGGGCTTTGCAATGACGGCATACATGTGAATGAACCGGCGGTAGTAACCACAATGCCCCATGAAAGCTTGTACTTCCTTGACATTCCTTGGCCTAGGTAGCTCTGCTATGGCTCTCACTTTCTCTTCGTCGGTGGATATGCCATTTTTTGACACTATGTGTCCTAGAATCTTGCCCTGCCTGACCATAAAAACGCATTTTTCTGGGTTCAAGCAGACTTGATATTCTCTACATTTGTCAAAGATTTGTCTGAGTTCAGGAATATGGGTTTGTCTAATGTTGGAATGAGCACAAAGATCATCAACATAGACTTCTAAATTCTTCCTCAGGAACTCCTTAAATACATGGCACATCAGCCTTTGGAAGGTAGCTGGTGCATTGGTAAGCCCAAATGGCATTACACGAAAGGCAAATATACCCCACTCTGTGGCAAAAGCTGTCTTATGCTGATCTTCTGGAGCTATGGCTACTTGATTGTAGCCCGAAAATCCATCGAGGAAGCTGTACACTTCCTTGCCTGCTACTCTTTCTAAGAGATGTTCTGTGATGGGAAGCGGATAGTTATCTCGAATTGTGGCTGCATTAACCTTCTTCAAGTTAATGCATACACGTAGCTTGCCATTCTTCTTGGGCACCACTACGATGGGGGATACCCACTCAGTGTGCTCAATTTCATAGATAAATCCAGCTTCGACCAGTCTATCTATCTCCTCTTTGATCTTAGCAGCGTAATTATCGTTATATGTATAGGGCTTTTGCTTAGAGGGTTTGGCATCTGAAGTCATGGGGATGGTGTGTGAGCATATGTCTGGGTCAACACCCTTCAAATCCTTGTAACTCCAAGCGAATACATCTGTGTATTCTCTTAGCAAGGCTATTAATGCATGCTCTTCTTCCTCTGTTAGGTCATGGCCTATGTATGTGCATCTCTCCTCTCCTTCTTCTAGGGCTACCACTATTTTCTTGGTGGTTTCTTTGTTATCATAGGCCTCTCCTACTTGTGCCTCTCGTTTAGGCATTCTTATCATGACTCTCCTGTCGTCTATCTCATACTTCTTAAAATTTTCCGGGACCTCAAACAAAGATTCTTCCTCTTCTGGTGAGACTTCTCTCTTCTTTCGTTTCTTTCCTTCTCCCTTCGGGGTCACATGTGTTGCTAATCTCACATCATTTGTAAGCTCTCCATGCCTCTGGGGTTGAAATTCTACTTCATGGAAGTATTCTTCATCTGATGCAAATGGTGGGTCCATAATGATTGACTCTAGATCGGAGTCACTCGCATCCTCAAATGCATCAGGGCTAGGTTCGCATTCTTCTAGAACAGCCTCTCCCATGATTGGCTCTATGGAGAAGACTGAAATGTCATAGCCATCCTCATCACAGTGAGGTGTCCATTGTTCTTCATTGATGGCTACATCCATTGTTGCTAGGATTTCTGCCCAGCCATGGGGTTCAAATTCCTCATCAGGGAAGACTACAGGTGCATAGGATGGGTCTTGAATTGATCTATGATTTTCTTTTGCACCTACCTCTCTGGCTTTTTCTCTCTTCTCTTCTCCTACTGCTACCTTACACATCCATAAGTGAGTGTCTTCATGCATCCACGAGGATCCGGATTCTATGGAATGCACAGACTCAGTCTCATCTTTGGCTCTATGGATGGGGTTCCATTGGATGGGAGGGACATCCCTATGAGAGTAATCTTTGAGATTTACTTTGGTTGTAACGCCTAAGTGTTGCAAATACAAGGAGTTGGTTCCCCAGTCCTGTACCACTTGCAACTGTCGCATAAATGGTCTTCCCAAAATCATCTCATAGGCATGATTTTTGCTAAAGTCACATATAGCAAATGTATGCTCAAACTCGACACCACAGGTGGTGAGAGTTATTCCTTCTAGCAATCCTAATGGCCTCTCAATATGACCATCGGCCATCTGCAATTTCATTCTCGTTGGCCTGAGTGCTGGCTTGCCCCAACGCTTCCATAGGGAAGTGGTGGCAATTGCAACTCCTGCACCTGAGTCCAAAATTGCCTTGGTGGTGTACTCCTGGTAGGTAATGGGAAGATAGGTGTTCCCTTCTTCACCTTCACACATGTCTCCTATCTTATCCAAGGGTATTTCTGGCACTGTCCTCTGGGATCCTACCTGGGAACGAGGTTTTGCTATCTCTGGTACTTGTTTGGCGACATGTTTCCATAGCTCTGGCCTTACTTTGAGTAGCTCTTCTAAGGTGAGGTTGCATTGTACTTTAGTGTTTTTCACTATCTCTGTGTTCCTAGGTATGATCGAGTCTTCGTTTCTTACCATGACCGTGGGTGCTCTCATACAAGTAGACTTAGCTTCCCATGGGCCTGTGAAGTGGGGTAATTCTTGTAGAGAGTTAGACTCAAAGTCTAGTCTGTCCTGAGAGTGGGTGCTCTCCTGCTCCTCATAAATGGATGGGATGTCTTGTGGGAATTGGTCGTGTGCATCATCCACGAGTTCGATAGGAGGAGGGACTTCACTCTCTTTAGCCCATTTGTCTTCTTGAATCTCGCGTAGGAATTCTGGTGTGAACCGATTCATAGAAGATGATGTGTCTGGCTCCGTAGAGTTAGGCACATGGGCTTCCTGAGCAGGAATGCTTAATCTTTCACTTGCCTTGTCCTTGTGTTGATAGGCGGGTTCCTTTTCTGATTGTGCAATCAGCTTCTCTATTCTTTCTAACAGTCCATCAAAGTGCAACTGTGTCTTCGCTGAACTAGAGATGTTAAATAGGCGACTGGCCTCAAACATGGTCTGAGCCAATTCCACCATCTTAGCACAAATTTTGGTTCGTTCTAGCTCTAGTTCTGCTCTAGGGTAACACTTTTCATGATCAGTTACATTTGGCCCTTCTTGGATTCTGGCCTGATATGCTTTAAGCATCATATTAAGATCTTCGGGAGTGGGATCAGCTAATACTGATCCTGCTTGGGGTGGTGGGTGGGTTACGTGGGGTGTATTAGCGGGTGGAGGGATGGAGGGTGATGGGGATGGTAGCAGTGGGAATGTGTGAGAGTGCGGTTGGGATGTGATCTCTATGATTTTGGCCTTGGTTTCTCGTAGACTCTCCTCAAGTTCACTCATCTTCTTTGCCCATTGCCGTTTCATTCTTTCACGGCTATCTCTCCAAGCTCTAGTCCTCTTTTTTGTCATGCTCTCTGTTTCACTAACATCTGGGCTCTTCTCCTGGTTTACCCCTGGGTTTTGCTGCAATGCTTGAGCTCTAGTGATCACTTGCACGGGTGTAGTGGAAGTGACACTTCCTGTGGAATCTACCACTAACCCAATAACGTTGATAGGAGTGATTTTTGGCATATTATTGGGGTTCTTTGGGCAATCTCGTAAGAGATGCTCCTTTCCACAGTCTTGGCAAAAGCCCTGGATCGTCACTGACTGGGGTTGTGTAGGTGGAGGTAAGGGACAATCACAAATGAGGTGATCTCCCTGACATCTGTAGCATGGTCCTCTAGGGAATGGGGGTCTTACCTGCCTAGGTTGAGGTCTAGGATTGGGGTTTGCGTACATGACGTTTGTGTAATCTGACTCCCAACTAGGTTCATTTGACTCTTCACTATAGTAGGACTCCCCATGTTCCGGAGACTGCATGTAGTAGGCCTGGGGACTATCGATATGTGTAGAATCAAAGCTATGGTCACTCGGGTCACTTTCAGAAAGCAATGGAGTTACAGGGACTATAGCTCTATTCAGGTTCTCTTCTGCAGCTGCATATTTTACTGGGATCACGTTGGATGGAGCTGGAGGTTGTTGTGCTAGCACAGGCTGAGGCCTTTCTTGGGCTTGATATTGTGGTGGGTAGGTTTGTTGAGGCCTAGCATACTGTTGTGGTGGATATTGGTTCTAATATCTTCCTTGTTGAGGGTATGGCTGTGGGTACGTCTGCCTAACGGTTTGCTTATTGTAGGGGCAATCTTGCACGGTGTGATTGGTGTACCTTCGTTCTATAGTGCAGTACTGGCTACTAGGATTAACTTGGGGTTGAGCCATAATGGGACATACATTCGCCATGTGGTCGCCACCACAAGCATAACATCTTTTCACAGGGGCAAACCTTGGGATTTGTTTGTTAGTGACACTTAATTTCTGAGCTACTTTCTCTGCAAGTTCCTCAATTGATGTGGATTGCGTGGAAGAGAGGTTAGAGGCACTATCTGAATCTTTGTATATCTTGGAAAGCTCTAACTCCTCCCCTAGGTTATCCTCAATGTCAATGCACATGCGTACACAATCTTCTATGGTCCTAGGGTCCTTCAAGTACACATAAGATCTCAATTTGGTACTTAGCAATCCATCCAGGAATAAGGCCACTTGCTTAGCTGGTGTGGGTAGCTCCGAAACAAGGCATCTTTCTAAGTATTGCCTAAATCTTCTTCCTGCAAGTCTCACGGTTTCTTGAGGGGTTTGCTTGAAGCTGTGAATCAGCGAGGAGGTATTATGCCTTATGCCACTCTTAGAGAATTCAATAATGAAAGCCTCTAAGAGTTGGTCTATGCTCCTAAACTGCCTCTCATTTAGTGGTTGAAACCATGTCAGGGCAGTGTTCCTAAGGGTCAGACCAAAGGCATTGTACTGAGTGAATAGATCCTCTACTTGTTCAGCTCTCAGGACTTGCCTAAACTCAGCCACATGATCGTATGGATCTCCAGTGCCATCGAAGTAGTTCTTCATGGACTTAACTAACTGAGTCGGTCTCAGAGTCCTTGTGTGCTCTCTAGGTCGTGGTAGAGGGAACTCATCCGCATTTCTTTGATTCCTGTGAGCTCTAAGTATCTCAGGTTCTACTCTATTTGTTTCCGTCCTCGTTCTTTCTCTGCCCACTGGGTTGGCAAAGCTTATTTCTGGTCTATCTCTACTTCTGTCTCTTTGCATTCCATGAGCTTGGGATGTTCCAGCTCCAGGGTGACCATAGGATACATTCGATCTTGGTTGGGGAAAAATGAATTCACCCTTCCAAGTGTAAGCATGCCTATCATTTTCTGTCACCACAAAGATCCTCTCCGAAGCGTGATCTAAGTAGGTCACTCTACCTGGGCTATCAGGATCCTTAAAATCATAGATCATGATTGTTCCTATATCAATTGGCAGATCGGGTTTGTACCTCCAAAAGGCTTCGTCAGTCTCTCGATTGAGGAGCAAATCTATGCTCTTATTATCCTGGGGAATCCATTCCGGTGTGATAATCCTAGTGAGAACCGATTTACCTCGAGGGGTTCTAGGTTCTGCACCCATGTTTCCTTGCTCCAGGTCTCCTAAGTCTGCTTCGGGGATTACATTTCCAAATTCGTCCGTCCTATCTGGGTGACTGGTGACTACGTATATGGTTCCTTCTTTGTCCAAGTATGCTCCATTTTCAAACTTGACAGCTGGGTGCTCTAATCCAATGGATTGATCAGGATTCTTAATCTGTACCACAGATCTTCCTAGGCCGTCCTCATAGATGCTAGCACCTAATCGGTTGGTCCTAAGGTATTCCAATTGCGTTTTGTAAGGGCCTTCTACCCTGAGCAGGTATGGCACTCCTGAACTGCCTGTAGGTCTCTCCATACCTTGAGACATCTCGGATTCACTAGTCTCAGAACTTGGGTAGTATGAGTGGTGGCTCAACTGCTGGGCCCACGAGTACACACACACGCGCACACATGGCAAGACAAAGAGTGAGAAGCAATGGAGTTCTTAGATTACTTTCAAAAAGCTCTTACAGGTTCAATTCAATTACAATCTAACCTCAAAAATGAGCTCTCTAGCTCTTTTTATAGTTTTTGACTAGGTTTTGGCCCTGTCCAGACCTAGTGTCCGGCCTAGTTAAAAATTAGGTTCCAGGGCCAATTTGAGGGCTTAAACAGAGTCTAAAAAATACGAAAATTGATATGTAGGTACTTCTAAGGCTCCTCAAGCTCAAGGACTCTTGGCTTGCACAAAATGGAGCTACCAAAATATGAAATGGTATTTACAATGATTTTTAGTGATAAGAATCACTGTTATAAAGATGTTGATTTGGAAAAAATTTGAAGGGCCTATCTGCTAGATTTGCGTCGACTGCTTTGTCTACTTACTCCTTCACCTCGCTCTGACTCTCTCCGCTGGCTTCCTTGTCTAGTCAGTCCTTGGGTGCCCATACTGCTCTCAACAATCATGTCCAAGTCTTCTGGGGTTGGATCTGCAAGAACAGACCTTGATTGTGGTGGTCTATTTACAATGGTTGGTGGGCGGGGATGAGGTGGTGTGGATGGAGTTTTGACCTGCGAGGGGCTTTGAGAGGCAATATCTTCTATTTTTGTTTTTGCATTTTTCACGCTTTCTTCTAGTTTGGATAACTTTTTGGTCCACTTACGATTGGCCTTCTCTCTAGTATCCTTCCAAGTTCTTGTTTTCCTCTTACTAGGCTCTCCTGATTCACTTGGCTCTAATTGCTCAGCTAGTTTAGCTTTTTGTAAGACTTGTGCCCTGGTAACTGCATGTATAGGAGCCACATTATCACTACAAGAACTTGAATCCCTTGCTAGACCTACTACATTAACGGGTGTAACCTTTGGTGCACTAGAGGGATGTCCAAGACAATCTCTCAGGAGTTGTTCTTTGCCACACTCAAGACAAACAACTTGTATTGTGATGTTCTACCCTTGTGTCGAAGATAGTGGGTGGGGTGATTGTTGTCCTAGTATAGGTTGAGGTTGGCCATATCCTCCATGTTCATACAGTCTAGATGCTCCTTGTGATCCTGGACATGGGTTATACCTAGGAACTTCTCTGCCTTGTTCTGTAGGAGGGTACTTGTATGGTCTACAGTGGGGTGGTACAAACGGTCATGGATGTCTATTCATTGGATAGTTTTTGGTGTTGTAGTTGACGTACTTCTGCTCACTATAAGAGTACATGTTAGGCGCTTGAGTTGGTTGTCTATCGTAAGGGTAAGGTTGTGATAACCCTAATGCTTCTCCAGTGCAAACATGAGATGGATGATCCCCACCGCAAAGTGTGCAACTTCCTAACGTTGGCACTCTCAATGAAGAGTTCTCGTAGTTCCTTTGTCCTTGTATCCCTAATTTTTTGACCACTAACTCTGCCACTTCCTCCGCATAACTCGAACTAGACGTTTCATTGTTCCTTGTATCCTCTGACTTGGTAGGATCTTGTGTGGTTCTGAGATCCTCATCTATGTTTTCTTCCAAATCTATGCACTCCTGAAGACACTCACTTAGGGTTTGTAGTCGTTTTACCTATACTAAGATTCTCAATGTTCCATTGGTTAGACCTTCTAAAAATAACAATATCATTTTTTGCTGCGAACGTCTCTCTGTCACAAGGCATCGGGCTACGTATTGCTTAAATCTTCATGTTGCATCTTTTACTGTCTCATTATGAGCTTGTTTGAAACTGTGTATTAAGGATGACAAATTGTGCTTGATCCCTCGCTTAGTGAATTCCCAAATAAGTTCTTGGAAGAATTGTTCAATATGTTCAAAGCAACTTGGATCCAAGGATTGAAACCAGGTCAAGGCTATTCCTGTGAGGGTTAGCCCAAAGGATTCATATTGCATGCAAAAGTCATCCACTTGCTCCGCTCGCAATACCTGCTTGAATTCTGCAATGTGATCATATGGCTCTCCTCTGCCATCGTAAAGATTTGACATACATTTGGCTAATTGGATTGGTCTCAGTATTTTGACGGGCTCTGGGGTTTGACTTATGATGGGATAAGTGGATTTTACTAGGTGTATTCCAGCTCCTACATCTCGGGGTGGTTCTCCCCTAAATGTGGTTCTATTCAGATTTCCCATTCCCTGGCTAGTGTGGTTATGGGGTTTAATTCCTGGCATGGTGAATTGCTCATGTGGTCCATTGGGTCTACTACCTTGGCTCGTTTGTCTTAACGTCACATTTTCTGTTCTTTGCTAGGTCTCAAATGGGTTTTGTGAGGTAGTTGTCTGATCTCGAGCTAACTCTCCTCTTTCATTAATCTGATCAGGGTTTTCGGTTACTACATATATCTGGTCCATCTTGTCCCTATAAACTCCACTTTCATACTTGATAGCTGGTCTTGGAATTATTTCAGATTCTGTGGTGTTTATCATTCTTGCTACTATCCTCTGTAGACCATCAAGGTAGATGGGTATTCCCTGCAAGTTGGTGGATATATATTGAAGAGACGTCCTATATTCCCCTTCCATTGTGTGGAGAATGAGTTCTCCTATGCGCAACGGAAATGTGTAGTGAACCACCCTTGTATGTCCAACACTTGGACAAATAGCTGCACCTTAGATAGCTTTCTGCTCTCAATACAAAACTCAAATGGACTTGAGCCTTTAGTCAATCAAAGTAGACAAAGAGAGCTTTCTAAAAAGATATAAATAACTTAATTTGGACAAGTTTTGATTAGGAAACACAACTGACAAAGATGAACTACCTGTCCACACAGGTATGCTGAAGAACTGAGCTTCACTCTCGGACTAATAGCTCTCTGAATATATATCCTTTGAGAAAGATATTTGGTACAAAAAAAGTAGACACAAATAGATTTCCAACAAGCTAAAAATCAAGTAATTTGGATGAGTTTTGATCAGGAAACTCTACTCACCAAGATAGACCACCTGCACACATAAGTACACTATAAAACTGGACTTTACTCTCTGACCAATATCTCACAGAATATGAATGATCTGAATGAGATATTTGGGACACTGAAAGTAGATGCCAAGCGCTTTCCAACAAGACAAAAATCACACAATTTGGATATGTTTTGGTTGGGAAACTGAACCCACCAAAATAGACTATCTATCTACACAGGTATACTAAAAAACTGGACTTCACTCTTTCACTGATATCTCACAAACTACAAAGAGATATTTGATATGTAGAAATTACACGAGATAAGCTTTCCAATGAATGTTTAAACGCACAAAATGGTTACATATGCACTGAGATATGAGCTCTGCAACAGAGCTGTGTACAAACTGACGTGCGGCTGGAAGGAGTCTAAGGGAAAACCAAAATGACAAAATGGCTAGATCCGACTACTGGGAGCTCTTGCATCTTTCTCTCCTTGTTTTGAATGTGCTCCCACTTCACTTTTATAACCAATGAGCATGTGAAGAAGTTTGTGCCTTCTTCTTAACTCACCACTTTCTCCACTACATGCCACTAACTACAAGGCAAGATATTGTATCTCTTACTCATCATGAAGTTTTGACTAGACTTTTTCTTTTATTATTTTTTCCTTTTTTTCTCTCCTTTTCCTTTATCTTTATATTTGGTAAATTTATCCAAGCATGGCTCATATGAAAATGATCTTGTACATTTATCTTCAACACTCCCCCTCAAGCTCATTTGGGAGTTATCTTCATCCATGTCCTGCAAATTTATCACATCCTTGAAGCCTTTGAGTTTAGAAGCATCCAAGAACTTTGTGAAAATATCTGCAACCTGCTCTTTGGTTCTAATGAACTTTATCTCCACATCTTTGCTCAGCACCTTCTCCCTTACATAATGGTAGTGGACCTCTATGTGCTTGCTCCTTGCATGAAACATAGGATTGCTTGCCAAGTAGATACTTGACATGTTATCACCATATATAGGGATGGTTCCAACTTGCACTCCAAGATCAGCCAAAAGCTTTTTAATCCACATTGCTTCACATGTGGCAAATGCTAATCCTCTGTATTCAGCCTCCATAGATGAAAGTGCAACAGTAGGTTGTTTCTTTGAGCTCCACGTGATAGGTTTGCTTCCTATAATGAACACATAACCTGAGGTTGATCTTCTATCTTCCTTTGAGCCTGCCCAATCAGCATCACTAAAGCCTTTGACCTGCAATTCTTCATCAAACTTGTAAAACAAAGCATGATTAACTGTATGCTTTATGTATCTCAACACTCTCTTGGCTGAATTTAAGTGTTCACTTGTCGGGGCTTGCATAAACTGAGAAGTACACCAACAACATAAGACAAATCAGGTCTTGTAATGTTTGCATAGATCAATGATCCTACAATGCTTCTGTATGTCGTTACATCTTCCAATGGTTTTCCATCATTTGAACAAATCTTTGTATTTGTGTCCATGGGTTGAGTGAGGTTTGCATTCACTCATTCCAAATCTAAAAAGAACATCCAACAAGTACTTCCTTTGCATCAAGTATATGCCACTCTTTCCATAAACAACTTGAATTCCTAAAAAATATTTCAGCTCCCCAAGATCTGAAATTTTAAACTCCTTACCAAGCTTCCTTTTGATATCTTTAATCCCTGTAACATTGTTTCCTGTTATGATGAGGTCATCGACATATATGCAAATATATACCTCTCTATTTTCTTCCTTCTTCATGTACAACGAAGGATCTGCACTACTTGGGTTGTATCCACACTTAGTTAGATACTCTACCAATCTCTGATTCCATGCTCTTGGTGCTTGCTTCAAGCCATAAAGTGCCTTCTTCAACCTGCAAACAAAATCTGGATGGTTTTCATCTTCAAATCCAACCGGTTGACTCATGTATACCTCTTCTTGTAGTTCTTCATTGAGAAAGGCATTTTTGATGTCGAATTGATATAATGGCCATCTCCTTGAAGCACCAATTGCTATTAAGGTTCGGATAGTTCCCATCTTTGCAACGGGGCTGAAAACTTCATCATAATCTATGCCTTGTGTTTGTTTAAATCCTTTGGCAACTAATCCAGCTTTATATCTAGCTAGTGAACCATCAGCATTCCTCTTTACTTTAAACACCCATTTGTTTGGAACAATCTTCATACCTTCTTTCTTTGGCACTAGCTCCCATGTGTGATTATCTTTGAGAGCTTTGATCTCCTCTTTCATAGCTTGCTTCCATTCCTTTTGTGTGCAAGCTTCTTCATATGTCTCAGGCTCTTTGTCTTTGATAACGTGCATCATGTATGCAAAATGTGTCGCCATAAGACTATCATAACTCAACTTTTGAGTTGGATACCTTGTCCTTGAAGATCTTCTTTCATTGCCTTTAGAGAGTTGCTTCTTTAACCTATTTAGCTTTACCATCGGAGTGATTACCTCTTCATATTCTTCTTCACTTGCATCTACCTCACTGTTTGGAGTAGCACTTGCATCTTTGGCTCTACTATGAGCTGAATTTGGAGACAAAGAATGGCTCCCCCTCCATGTTGAACATTCTTCATTTGATGTAGATGCCTCTGGACCTGAAGCCTTTGTGCTTGATTGTTGAACTTCTCTTTGATTTGTTCCTGCATAAATCTTCTTCAAGAATCTTTTCCTTTCCTTTACCTTCATACCATGGTCTTAGTTCATCAAAGACCACATCTCGCGAGACTCTTACTTCCTTTGTTCTAGGGTTGTAACACCTATTGGTCGATTCTTAGACAAGAAGGAGTTTGAGGGTTTGTAGGAGAAAAGGGGAAGAAACAAGAAGAGAAAATACACCTGGAAGCTTCTGCCGATTGATTACAGTAAGACAATTACAAAGTTGAAGTACAGGACAAGCCAATACCTCTGTGCACAATCCCACAGAGTTCCCAATTACAAAATACCAAATATCCCAAAGTCTTCTTGCCGCCGGCCTCCTCTGCACCAGACCTCCACCTGCTTCAAGCTTATCCTTGTGCACACCTTGCACCAAGCTTCCACAAAGGGGGAGGAGTGAATACCTTCTGTCGGCATGCACCCACTGCAATGGGACCTTGAGATACTTGGGGGACTAGCTTAGCACTCTTTGCACAATCCCTTACGCACTCCCTATGCACTCCTTCACTTCCACTTCTCTGCGTCGTCGCACTGGTGATCTTGCACTTCTTCCTCTTGCTCCCTTAGACTATGCTCTCTTGCTTACTCTAAGATTGGTCCAAGAATGGCCCTTGCCTTGATTTGAGTGTGCCGATCACGTACGCTCCTAACTGCAATGGTATCTTGGTCCTCACTTTGATGTCCCAAGATTGTCCTCACAAGTGGCAGCCAACGACTCACTGTTTTGTTCTGTAGTGACTTTAGACTAAAACCAAAATTTTAATGGGGGGGGATACTTTCACCTGTGCGTACACTTTGCCGCTTCACATACCTTCACATTTCCTTTTAAGTCTTCACTTTTGCACATAAGAGGGGGTTCACCTGAACCTTCCAAAACACTTTAAAACACACTTTGAACCTTAGGGAAATTAGAGAAAATACCTCTACAACCTGCAACCCATTTTCTCCAATTTACCCTTTGTGGACAATTCATTGTGCACTACCTATGCACTTTGACACCTGCACTTACGCACTTTGACTTTGCACCTGTTGACTTTGACCAGTTGACTTTGACCAGTTGACTTTGACCAGTTGACTTTGACCAATTGACTTTGACTTCAGTTGACTTTGACCAACATGACTTTTATGGGCTCAACAGTTGCCCACCACCTAATGTGCTCTCCGTCCCGAAGAGCTACAGCCAAAACTTTGAACATAGAGGACCCCATGAGAATAGAGCTGCAACAACTTGAAGAGAACATCTGAGCAGCAACTAATTCCACCAGAACAAGCACCAGAAAAAAACGAGAAGTGGGATTTTGTTATGGAAAAGCAAAAGAGGGGCAATGGGAGGTTAGAATGGAATGGGAATGGAGGGCTGAGGGTATGAAGATGTGGCTGGGCAGATTGGTAAAGGGAGGGGTTGGAAATAGGAATCAGGGCCTGGAGGGGGGCTAAAATGATCAAATTGGAGGGCTACAGAGGGTACAGATGGAATATTATTAAACATAAGGAAAGATAAGGTGAGAATAGACCATGTGGACAATGTGGGTAATTAAAAACATGTGATAAATGTGTGCAAATAATGAGGGTTTGGACCAAAAGTCGGAGAAAATCTGGGAATTTGGAAAAATAAAGCCAAAAACTGAGTCCTGAGGTGCCAAAAAACATGAAAATGACCCGATTTTTGTAAAAAACGGCCAACCGAGGCATGATCCAGAGGCAAAAGCTTTTAGCCATTAAAATTTAAAAAATAATAAAAATTAAATTATATATATATAATAAAAATTAAAAAACGTGTTTCCTTTTTGTTTGTTTGTTTGTTTTTTAAATTTTTTTTTTTTTTTTGAACGCCTAGATGAAGTAAAAACAAAATAAATAAAAGAAATAAAATAAAAATAAAAAGAAAAATATTAAAATAATAATAAAAAACAAAAAATAAACAATAATAAATAAAAAAAGAAAAAAATAAAATTGGTGGGGGGGGGGGGGGTTGGTCGGTGGGATTTGGGGGGGGGGGGAGTGGTCGGTGAGGGGTTGGTCGGTGGGAGTTGGGGGGGGGGGGGGGGGGGGTCGGTGAGGGGTTGGTCGGTGGGATTTGGGGGGGGGGGGGGGGGGGGGAGGGGGGGGAGAAGTGGTCGGTGAGGGGTTGGTCAGTGGGAGTTGGGGGGGGGGGGGCTTTCTTTTTTTTTTTTTTTTTTTTTGGAAAAAAGAAAACGCTTAGGGGGGGGCTTTTTTTTTTTTTATTATTTTAATTATGAAAAAAACTGAAAAAAAATACATAAAAAATCCAAAAAAAATAGCAAAAAAAATCCAAAAAATCTTCAAAAAATTCTAAAAAAATTTCCTGCAGGTTTAGGCCAGTTTCTTCACTCAAAATCACAGAGAGCTTCCTTTATTGTTCAAATTTGGCAAGAAAAAGACACATGAAAAATGAGAAAAAATGCTAGAAAATTCTAAAAATTGCTTGAAAAATTATGAAAAAAAAATTCCTAAAAATTCCAAAAATTGTACCTTTGCAAAGTTGATGAAATGGCTACTAAATTTGCTAAAAACTCAAGAAACAAGCATGAAATGGATAAGAAAAACTACTAAAACTTAAGTAAAAATGACGAGAAAAGACTATGTACAACCTGGACAAATTTTGCAGGTTCCAGGTAATCCGGAAATCTTCACTTTTGTTGATGATAGGCCTTGAACCCTGTATGGTTGACTCCCAGAAACTCCTCCATAGTCTCCAATTTTACTGCACTTCATTGATTTTGTCTTCTCATTGGGCACACTGGTCATCTGATAGGGATACCCTAAATCCTTCATTAAAATGTTATCTCCTCCAGCAACTTTATGACTTAATCTGCAAAAGTTTATTTTGATTATTCCAGCTTCTTCATCCAGTGGAACCCTATGTTTCCAAAGACTTGCAGGTGCTCCTTCCACATTCTTGTAAAGCCCTGCATTTGCTATCATTAAACTTGACATAACAATTGATATCCATACCAGGATCCATAAAAGAGTGGCCATTGACATATGATTTGAAGCATCTTCATCACAGCTACACTTAAGGAGTACTTTGCTTTTCTTCTCTTTTCCATGGCCTTTGACTGAGACTGTTTCAACCTGAGTGATTTCCCCTTTTTCTTCATATGCTTCTTCTCTACTTGAGTTTGGGAAAATTCCATAGCAGGAAGATGGGTCTTCTGCATGGAGCCAAGCCAGCATGTTTTCATCTTCATATAAATCTGCTCCTTCAAATATATCTACTTCTGGGTTGTCCCCCACTTCTTCTTCCATACAAATACCAATTGTCTGCATCATACTAGTATTTCTCTGATTGTCTGGTCCTTCTTCTAAAATTATCTGCTGCAACTCTTTTCCCTCCTGCTTTACCCACATTGTGTCTTTGCCCTAGTCATGCAACACATTGGCATGCCTTAACCAAGGTCTCCCAATTAACAGGGGGAAACTTCCTTCTACTTGTGGCAGCCTTAAAACAACAAAGTCCAAGTTAAAGATGGTACCTTGTATTTTGACTGGAACTCCAGGGACCACACCAATAGGCCTTACTATGCTTTGGTTTGCCATTGTTACAGTGAAGTTGGCAGGTCGTGAAGGGTATATTCCAATCTTTTTCATGGTATATTCAGGCATCAAGTTAATGCCAGAACCACCATCCACAATAACTCCTTGAAACTCATGACCTTTAATAGAGACTGTTAGCCGAGGGCTCTTGTAATTTGTGAGGGGTGCTTCCCCTAAACATCTATCTTTATGCATAACAGCAGTCTTTGCCACTAAACTTGTGGACATTTCATCAATTATCTGCAAGAGTTCTGACCTGAACTTTCCATCCATCTTTATTAAATCAAAAATACTAACCTCCTTTTTCATGGACTTGAGCAGTTTGGAAGCTTCTGATTCCTTAAGAGTATGGGCTGCATTTGACTTATCAAACTGCTCATGAGCCCTGTTGAATGCATATTCAATGGCATCATTGGTACCTGTGAAATTTTCTTTTTGCCTTATATCTGCACTTGTGTTGGCTTTTTCTTCAGACACACCTTTGTCTCTGTTTAATCCAGTAATCATTGATTCTTGACCTATTTCCACTAGAGCCTTCCCCTTGCTTCTTGTCTGCACTGTAAAAGATTCAATTTCTTCTAAATGCACCACCCTGGTAGATGGTGATGACACCTTAACCTGATCTACCCTTTCTTCTTTCTGCACAGAAATCATTTGAATGTGGGGCCCAGATGAAGAGGCTTGATTCTTAGGACAAAAATTTGTATAATGGTCTCTGGCCTCTGGGCAATTTCTGCAAGGAGGGGCATCTTCTAGGAGAGTGCACCTACTTTGATAGTGCCCACAGTCTCCACATCTGAAACAAATAATTGGCCTTCTAGGCCCATTTCCAAAATTATCCCTCTGTCTAGGGTTATGTGTTACCTTGATTGGGGGCAGCAGCCATCACATTTGTGGTTGGTAGGGATCCTCCTTGTGTCCAGTATGTCGTTGCAGGCATTCCCCTTGATTGGCATTCATGGGCCTCATGACCAACCTTCCTGCATAATTGGCAAGTTACACTTAACAGAGGACACTCACTTACTATATGCCCTTGTTTGCTGCACATGGAACACCAAAGTCCACTCTTGATGCCACCTCCTTTGAGCTCCTGCAACTCCTGTCGCAGCTGAGCTAATTCCTCTGCCTGGGCCTCCTCCTCCTTTTGGAGCTTTAGAGCTTCAATCTCCCTTCTCAACTGAGCAACAGCATTCTCTTCCTCTTTGTAGGGCTTATTTCTTTTTAAGCCCTCCAGCTCTTTCCTTAGCTGTATCACTGGATCCTCCATTTCTGTACCATATGTTGGTTGAGAAGAGGTTGCTCCATACTGGTACCTTATCTGCTCCAAGCGTGTGACTGTGCTGATGAACTCCTCTATGGAGGCTGTAGGTAGCACTAATTCCTTTATTTTGCATTCGGTGGCCACTGGTAGGGGCTTAGCCAACCATTTCTTGACAAAAAAATCGTGGGGTGGATCTGGTAATTTAGCCATTAGTGCTTTGGCCCGAGTCACAAACTCTGGGAACTTTTCTCTTGGACCTAATCTTAAATTTTCTAGCTCTTCTATGATAATCTCCGCAGTGTTGCCATGCTGGAACTGATTTTTAAAAGCATCTTTCATCACATCCCAAGTGGTAAAATGGTTTTTAGCAAACTGGCTGAACCACTTATCAGCTAATCCCTCTAATGTGGCAGGGAAGAGAATCAAAAAAGCATCCTCTCTACCCATTAGGCCTCTAGTCTTACATAGTGCCAAAAACCTCCTAATGTGTTCATCTGGATCCTCCTGAGCTAGGCCTTTGAAAGAAGGAAACTTTATATTTAATCTAGAGAGTAAAGTTTCCAAGTCTACCTGACCCGCCATGCTCTTGACTGATGATGTGGATGATAGTGGACTGGGGGACCTTCTAACAACCTTCCTCCTTGTCTGCTTGCAGGTGACCCTCAATACTTGGGACCGGGTTGCGGTCATGAGCAGCTCATAGCCCACTGAATGTAAGACACTTGATAAGAATATATTTACCTTTTGTTTGATGAAGTAGCACTATGGTTCTGTCGACACTTGATCTCTTCTATGCTTGGCACTTGGTTTCTCCTAAGCTCAAATCTCCTTGGATGTCCCATCGGGCGTGCCAAATTTTGTTGGTGGATTCTTAGACAAGAAGGAGTTTGAGGGTTTGTAGGAGAAAAGGGGAAGAAACAAGAAGAGAAAATACACCTGGAAGCTTCTGCCGATTGATTACAGTAAGACAATTACAAGGTTGAAGTACAAGACAAGCCAATACCTCTGTGCACAATCCCACAGAGTGCCCAATTACAAAATACCAAATATCCCAAAGTCTTCTTGCCGCCGGCCTCCTCTGCACCAGACCTCCACCTGCTTCAAGCTTATCCTTGTGCACACCTTGCACCAAGCTTCCACAAAGGGGGAGGAGTGAATACCTTCTGTCGGCACGCACCCACTGCAATGGGACCTTGAGATACTTGGGGGACTAGCTTAACACTCTCTGCACAATCTCTTAGGCACTCCCTATGCACTCCTTCACTTCCACTTCTCTGCATCGTCGCACTGGTGACTCTTGCACTTCTTCGTCTTGCTCCCTTAGACTATGCTCTCTTGCTTACTCTAAGATTGGTCCAAGAATGGCCCTTGCCTTGATTTGAGTGTGCCGATCACGTACGCTCCTAACTGCAATGGTATCTTGGTCCTCACTTTGATGTCCCAAGATTGTCCTCACAAGTGGCAGCCAATGACTCATTGTTTTGTCCTGTAGTGACTTTAGACTAAAACCAAAATTTTAATGGGGGGGGCATACTTTCACCTGTGCATACACTTTGCCGCTTCACATACCTTCACATTTCCTTTTAAGTCTTCACTTTTGCACATAAGAGGGGGTTCACCTGAACCTTCCAAAACACTTTAAAACACACTTTGAACCTTAGGGAAATTAGAGAAAATACCTCTACAACCTGCAACCCATTTTCTCCAATTTACCCTTTGTGGACAATTCATTGTGCACTACCTGTGCACTTTGACACCTGCACTTACGCACTTTGACTTTGCACCAGTTGACTTTGACCTTGACCTTGTTGACTTTGACCAATTGACTTTGACCAATTGACTTTGACCCATTGACTTTGACTTCAGTTGACTTTGACCAACATGACTTTTATGGGCTCAACAATTGTATCATTTTTGCTCCGTCGAGTAGCTGATGAAAATGTATTTTTCTGATCTTGGTTCCATCTTTGTTCTAACTTCTTGTGGACTGTGCACAAAGCAAACACATCTAAACACTTTGAGGTGTGTAAGATCAAGTTTCTTACCGGAATATACCTCTTCTGGAGTCAAGTGATGTATTCCCGATGTTGTGCACCTATTCATCAAGTAAATGGCAGTTGTGGTAGCTTCAACCCAATAGTACAATGGTACCTTCATCTCGTTGAGCATGCATCTTGCAATTTCAGCAATTTGCCTAGTTTTCCTCTCAGCTACT
Organism: Ceratopteris richardii; assembly: GCA_020310875.1. NCBI lineage: Eukaryota > Viridiplantae > Streptophyta > Polypodiopsida > Polypodiales > Pteridaceae > Ceratopteris > Ceratopteris richardii. The sequence continues at coordinate 53,048,552 of CM035423.1, forward strand.
CCATTTTGTTGTGGTGTGTACCTACAAGTGAACTGCCTTTTGATTCCATTCTCTTCTAGAAAATTGAAAATTCTTTGGAGAAGTATTCTCCTCCAGCATCGGACCTTAAGGTTTTTATAGACCTTCCTGTTTCCTTTTCAACTTCAACTTTGAATCTTTTGAATATAGAAAACACCTCTGATTTTTGCTTCATACAAAACAACCATACTTTTCTTGAGTTATCATCAATGAAGGTGACAAAAAATCTATTACCAACCATTGATGCCTCTTGGGTTGGTCCCCATACATCCGTATGTATCAAGTCCAAGACATTTGGAGCCACATAATTGCTCCTCTTGAATGGCTGCCTTGTTTGCTTTCCTAGTTGACAAGCTTCACATAACTCATGTAGTCCAATGCTATTAAATTTTGGAAGACCTCTCACCACTTCATGTTTGCTCATGTCCTTTAGCTTTGGAATGTTGATGTGTCCTATTCTTTTGTGCCATAAGTACAGCTCTGAAATCTTCTTGTTCCCACATTGAATGTACATGACCTTTCCATGTGGATGTTGGACATCCAAAGTGAACATCCTTCCTTCTCTTCTACCTCGAGCAATGACCTTGAAGCCTTCTTTTGGATTCTTTATGAAGCACCCATTCTCATTGAATATGACATGATAACCCTTCTCTACCATTTGTCCTACTGAAATCAAGTTCTTTGAAATTGTAGGAACATGAAGAACATTAGATAGTACCTTTGCTCTACTTGTATCTCCAAGCCTTATATCTCCAATGTGTTCAATCATGTGTTGAGTATCATCACTTGTTTCAACACATCCTTTTCCACTTGGTACCTGTAGATTAGTGAACAAACTTCCTTGGCATGACATATGGTTACTACAACCTGAATCAATGTACCATTTTTTGTCATCTTCACAAGAGCTTCTATACTCATGTCTCATTGCAAGTAGTGTGTCCTTGCTTCCTTCACTTGAGGTGCTTGTGCTTTGGTTCCTCTGATTGCCTCCATTTGGTCTTCCATTCTTCAGCCAACAATCACTAACTTAGTGTCCTACTTTACCACAATGATAGCATGTTATACCTTTATGAGAATTGTAGGAGCTTCGGCCTATTCCTCTACTTTTACCTCGACCTCTTCCTTGTGCATTGGCATTTGATGCATCCTTCTTCCGAATTGTTTTGATTGTAGTTGGAGTGGTTGTGACCTCTTCCTCTTCCTCTTGAGCCTCCTCTTGAGTTTCTTCCTTTACCTCGACCTGCATATAACATTTGGTTGTGGCTGTCCTTTCCTTTGGGACCATCGAAGCTAAGCTCTTCTGTGATAAGATGAGGGATTAGTTGTTCAAAACCTGGATATGCATCTTTCAAGTTAATGGAAGTTATAAAAGGCTTCCATCTTTCATCTTCTCTCAAGCCATTGAGAGTATAACACACAAGATCTCGTCTTCAACCGTTGTGCCAATAGAAGCTAAAGCATCACTTAGCTCCTTAATCTTCAAAGTATATTCAGCTATGGATTGACTCGAACTTTTCTTGATTGTGTTCAACTCATTCTTGAGTTGAAGTTTCCTAGCTTTGGTATTTGTTGAATACATCCTTTCAAGAGCTTCCCAAGCATCCTTAGCTTTCTCTAGATGTTGAATATGACCTACCATGGCATTAGTAATGACTTGCGAAATGAGGAACATGACTCTCCTATTCCTCTCTTCCCATTCTTTTGCTTGCCTCCTTTGGACTTCGGTGGCCATAGCTTGATTGATTTGAGGTTGAGCATCATCGCCGCTCACAATACCCCATAAGCCTTTGCCCATTAGGTAGTTGGTCATTCTAAACTTCCACACGGGATAGTTATCCTTGTCCAACTTCTCTACTTGTTGGCCCAAGTCAGCCATTGAAGAGTATCAAAGACTTTGAGAGTTACCTCAAATAGTTATAGTCCTTTGCTCTTGCATTTGTGAAGCTCCTTCTTGTTTTGTAGCTCCTCTTTTGCTTTGCTTCACCTCCAGCTCTGTTGATGAAGCTTCAACACCAAGTTTTCTTTGATACCAACTTTGGAGAATGAGTTCTCCTATGCGCAACGGAAATGTGTAGTGAACCACCCTTGTATGTCCAGCACTTGGACAAATAGTTGCACCTTAGATAGCTTTCTGATCTCAATACAAAACTCAAATGGACTTGAGCCTTTAGTCAATCAAAGTAGACAAAGAGAGCTTTCTAACAAGCTATAAATAACTTAATTTGGACAAGTTATGATTAGGAAACACAACTGACAAAGATGAACTACCTGTCCACATAGGTATGCTGAAGAACTGAGCTTCACTCTCGGACTGATAGCTCTCTGAATATATATATCCTTTGAGAAAGATATTTGGTACAGAGAAAGTAGACACAAATAAATTTCCAACAAGCTACAAATCAAGTAATTTGGATGAGTTTTGATTAGGAACCTCAACTCACCAAGATAGACCACCTGCACACATAAGTACACTATAAAACTGGACTTTACTCTTTGATAGATATCTCAGAGAATATGAAGGATCTGAATGAGATATTTGAGACACTAAAATTAGATGCCAAGCGCTTTCCAAAAAGACAAAAAGCACACAATTTGGATATGTTTTGGTTGGGAAACTGAACCGACCAAAATAGACTACCTATCTACATAGGTATACTGAAAAACTAGAATTCACTCTTTCACTTATATCTCACAAACTACATAAGCTTTCAAAAAGATATTTGATATGCAGAAAGTACACAAGATAAGCTTTCCAATGAATGTTTAAATGCACAAAATGGTTACATATGCACTGAGATATGAGCTCTGCAACAGAGCTGTGTACAAACTGACGTGCAGCTGGAAGGAGTCTAAGGAAAAACCAAAATGACAAAATGGCTAGATCCGACTACTGGGAGCTCTTGCCTCTTTCTCTCCTTGTTTTGAATGTGCTCCCACTTCACTTTTATAACCAATGAGCATGTGAAGAAGTTTGTGCTTTCTTCTTAACTCACCACTTTCTCCACTACATGCTACTAACTACAAGGCAAGATATTGTATCTCTTACTCATCATGAAGTTTTGACTAGACTTTTTCTTTTATTATTTTTTCCTTTTTTTCTCTCATTTTCCTTTATCTTTATATTTGGTAAATTTATCCAAGCATGGCTCATATGAAAATGAGCTTGTACATTTATCTTCAACACATTGTAGACATAAGGCCTTCCCTAGGAACGGAACTATGCATGTCTTCACAAGCCAAGAGTCTCTCCTAGTTAAGTGACATTTGTGTAGTTGACCTTAGTTTCAAGTGATTTGGTACTTTATCTATCTCTTCCTAGGTGTCTACTTGATCTTAGGTTCATAAGCCTTGTCTACAAGTCCACAAATGTCCTTTGAACTGCTCAAAATCTTGTGGAACCCCTTCCTTCTTAGTCCAACCTAAGGGTCAACTTCAAAATACCCTATCTAATAATCCTGGTATTAATTTAACCAATGGAAGTTTTTGTTGTACTCCCCACGAGCTTTCCAACAAACTCAAAATCACAGCAAACGGATTTTGTATGAGAAAGTTATGCCAGTTCAGGGTTCTGGGGGTTAAAACAGGGAAACAGGACCTCTCAAGAAATGCTTCAAAATAGGCGATACACGATACTTATCAAGTATCGCGATACTTGGAAGCAGACGATACACGATATTTGCCTTGCCACGATACACGATATCTCAACTAAACGATACACGACACTTGACACACTAGAAAAGTCACAATACTCGATATTTGGTTGACTGGAAAAATGCCACGATTATCGATACTTGAGCCCATACGATACACGATATTCGACCAACTAGACAGATCACGATACTCGATATCCCGCAAGTATCATGGAAAGATCCTCACGATATTCGATATTGCACAGGTATCGCCAAGAGGAATCCCACGATACATGATACTCGATATCAGGCGAGAGTTAGACTCACGGTACTTGACACTGAAAGTCACGATACACGATATTGGGTAGGTATCGCGAAAAAATCATGATACACGATACTTGGAATTCCCACGATCTTTGATATTCATGAAGTATCGTTTTCAGATCTCTAGGATACTCGATATGTGACCAATATCGCGAGAAATTTTTTGACGATACTCGATATCTACCAAGTATCGCGAAAGTTAACTCCACGATACACGATACACGATAGGTATCACGATCAGAAGTTCACGATATACGATACATGATATTTGTCTAGTATCGTGAATGTTTCTCAGCGATACACGATACATGATATGTGACCACTGCAAGTATCGCGATACTCGACCACATGAGTTTCACGATATCCAGGTATCGCGATACTTCAACCGCGGGAGAACACGATACTTGGATTTTTTGGAGTCCAAATTCAAAAATTTTTGCAAATATGAGTACCTTGTGTCCTTCTTGTCACTCCTATGTGTCTGTAGATTCCAAATCTCCCTTCAAACCCACGATATTGCACTCACGATACTTGGCGCAGGTTATGTCACGTTCAGGATAGATCACTCCGATTTTTGGCTATTTTGGTACTATATCTTCAGCGTTTTAGTTTTGCACCCTCTCTAAGGCTCTTTCTCACAACCACAAGTAAAAAGCGAGGTGAATGTACTCTAAATAATGGAAAAATTTGAGAAGATGAAGGTGGGTGGAGATGGTGATGATGACGAAGATGAAGGAGAAGAAAAACTCAAAAACTGAACTAAAAATGGTGATTTTTTACCTTCCAACGTCGCTACTCTACGTCTTACTGTCACACACTCGTCCTCCAAGCTCTCTCCCCGGCAACGACGCCAAATTTGGTGTCACTCTAGCACAATGGTGAGTACCAACGTGAGGAGCTTCACTGCATAAATGTCAATCCGCGGAGATATGAGGACCGGTATGAAGACCATGAGCAAGTGATGGCACAAGTTCGTGAGTGAAAGCACACAAGCATGCACACACATACACACACACGCACACAAGGTAAGAGCAAAGAGTGGAACAATGGAAGATCTTCGATTACCAAAAGAACTCTCTTACAAAGCTGAAATCTACAACAAGCTAACCTCAAAAATGAGCTCTCTAGCCCTTTTTATAGTTTTTGAGTGGTTTTGGCACTGTCCAGACCTAATGTCCGGCCTAGTTAAAAATTAGGTTCTAGGGCTTATTTGGGGGCTCAAACAGAATCTAAAAATTATGAAAATTGGTAGTATGATACATCTAATACTCCTCAAGCTCAAGGACTCCTTGGCTTGAACAAAATGGAGTTGTAAAAATAGAAAATGGTATTTACAATGATTTTTAGTGATAAAAATCACTATTTTTATAGGGATTTCTTCTGAAAATTTGACATGTGATTCTTGGAGCTCCCGACTTGCTCCTTCTTCTTGTGTGTCCACTTCCTTGATGCGCTTCCATGCTTTGTCCTTGACCTTGAGCTTCAATAGTTGCCTCTTTTTACAAGTGGACAGTCTAGTGCTGGTCCCAATGAGGCAACTTCTCAGCCTTTGCAAGTTTCATGTGATGATGCAAATCATTCCATTTCTGATGCAGATTTACATGATGCACTAGTTGATGAGAGAGTTGATATTGAGCAGGCAAAAACTATGCCAAAATGGCTGGTGTAGACTTTGCGTGACAACAAATTAGATGCACCTTTGTCATATCGTACTCGTTCAGGCTCTCATAGTGCCTCTTTTGCATCAGATTGCTATGCTATGGCTGCATCTAGTCTCTGTGATGAGAATGAGCCTGTTTTGTTTGATGAAGCACAAAATTCAAAAAATTGGATGGCTGCTATGTTATCTAAATATGATGCAATAATGAAGAATGGTACTTGGTCTTTATGTGACTTGCCTTCTGGAAAGAAGGCCATTGGCACTAAGTGGGTATACAAGCTGAAGCGTAAACCTGATGGTACAGTTGACAGGTATAAGGCTAGGCCTGTTGCAAAGGGTTATGCGTAGGAAAGAGGCATTGATTTTGATGAGACCTTTGCACCTACATGCCGTATGACTATTGTTCGGAGCATTTGTGCACTTGCACCCATCATGGTTGGAATGTACATCAGTTGGACATTAAAACTCCATTTCTGAATGGTGACTTGCATGAAGAAGTGTATGTTTTTCAGCCCCGTGGCTTTGTGCAAAAAGGGCATGAAAACCAGGTGTGCAGGTTAAAGAAGGCATTATATGGTTTAAAGCAAGCACCATGTGCTTGGTATGAGAAGATACATGCCTATATGATTGCACATGGTTTTGACAACTGTCTCTATTGAGAAGCATTTTGCTGATTTTAAGGCTGATTTGCATGCCTCATTTGAGATGTCTGATTTGGGGCATTTGCATCACTATTTGAGCATTCAGTTTATGCAAGTTGATGGTGGAATGGCTTTGTGTCAAACGAAATATATTGACACATTATTGCAGCGTTTTGGCCTTGAAGGCTATAAGCCTATTGCCACTCCTATGGAGACAGGTTTACGTTTGAGTCTTCATGATGCTGGAGATGCATTTGATGATGTTCTCTATCAGTAGGGTGTTGGATGCTTGATTTACTTATGCATTACTCGACCAGATATTCAGTTTGCTGTCTCATAGATGAGTAGGTTTATGCATTGCCCAGGAGTCAAGCATTGGCAGGCAGTTAAGTGCATCTTTTGCTATTTGAGTGGTACTCGGCTACTTGGGTTGTTTTATCCCAAGGGGGGATTACTACCACCAGATTTGCATGCTTTTTTTTACTCTGATTGGGCTGGTTGCTATGACACTCGTGTGTCTACTAGTGGCTTTTGCTTCATGCTTGGTAGCTCATGCATATCTTGGTTGAGCAAGAAGCAGCCTACTGTGGCCACTTCCAATTGTGAGGCTGAGTATAGGGAAGCTTTCATAGCGACTGTTGAGTGTGTGTGGCTCAGACGCCTTATGGCTGATTTAGGTGTTGGTCAGACTTCTACCACCACCATCTTCACTGACAGTCAGAGCGCATTGGCAGTTGTGAGGGACCATGTGTTCCATGCTCGCACTAAGCACATTGAGGTGCATTATCACTATGTCAGGGAGAGGTTCTCTGCTGGGGAGATCAGCTTGGCATATGTGCCCACGCAAGAGAACATTGCAGACCTTTTCACGAAGGCTCTGCCTAGGGAGAAGTTTGAAGCTTTCCGCAAAGCTTTGGCTTACTTCCTTTTGTGGAGTGATTTCCACATAGCTTGGCACTTCCTTATACATGAGTGCCAGCTCCTTGTTCACCGCATCACTCCCAGGGGGAGTTTGTTGATATATTTATCTAGTGATGTGTGTGAACACACTAGGACTGCCGGGGCACTTTTTTCCCTCTTTAGGAGGTTTTTTCCCTTGGCTTGTATATACGCCTATTTCCTTAATGGGCCACTTATCTTTGTACATTCTCTAGTAATACATTCAGTATTGAGTGTTGTGCTCCAAGCTTGAATCCTTGTGCTGTTTGCGTGCTCCCGCAGACGTCTAACTCCAACAAGATCCAACTCAGACACCTTTTGATCTCCATATGTAAACATAACATGTCCAACATTGCCTTGTACCCTGAATGTGAAGAGCCTTCTTTCTTTCTTTCCTGTAACAATTTGCTTAGACCCTTGGCTAGGGTCTTTAACATAAACTCCATCATTAGTAAATCTCACTTCATATCCTTTTTCTACAATTGGTCCTACACTGATCAAATTCTTTGGAATTGTAGGAACATACAAAACCTTACTCAAAAGAGTACTTCCATCTTTAGCCTACCTTATGCTTTGTATTGTCACCTATTTGAACTGTATGATTGATTGCCTTATGATCCAAATTTGTCACCAAAGCAATGTTTCCACTCAGGTGATTGCTACACCCTGAGTCAATGTAGAATACCCTTAAGTCTTCATTTGAAGCTTCACATGTTGCATTCATAATAAGAGTTGAACCTTCTTTCCGATTTGATGCATAATTGTAGTAGGTGGTATTGTAGGATTGGTTTTGGAAGTTTCTTCCTTTATTTCTTCCAAAGAAAACTCCTACCACTTATACCTCTGTAATTTCCTCTCTGATTTCTTCCACCTCTCCCTCTTTGATTAAAGTTCTGATTAAAATTACCATTGCTTTGATTATTATGCCAACATTAAATCAAAATGAGACCATCGGGTGTATCGGGTTTGGCTTTTCTATGGGTCTCTATGTGGATACACGTGGGGTGCTTGTGTGTTGCTTTAAGGTGCGAGAAGTGGATTCAAAACTCATTGAGTTATGACTATGTGCATGAACTACAAGAGGCAAGTGATAAGCATTTATATAAGTTAACAAAGTTAGTTGGAGGTGTCGTGTTGTGCCATTGGAAGCAAATATTTAGAAATCACAGAATCGATAGTTTCTTTTTCTACGAAAATGTTATGGGATTGATGTGTGTTTTCTTCTAGAGGAAATACAAAGGTGGAAAGAAAAATATAGATGGTGTTATGATCGACATGAATATTTCTAGATTGATGTGAGCCTTCACTAGAAAATGAATTTACATCCATTAATGAATGATTATGGAAATAAATCTACAAGAGTACTGCAAGTAAAGTGTTATACAAAATATATGATGAAAAAGAAGACATCCAAGTAGTTTCAAGTTTTAATGAACTAAGTCGATCCACATGGAAAAGATGGATGAAGAAAACTCCAGCATCTCTAGCCCCAATGATAGGAAACAATTGTTTTCTCTCGTCCTTCTTGTAGACTTCATACTTGATTCATAATATCTCGTAACTCTTGTAATGTTCTGTAGAATGAAGCATTAGAAAAAAAAACATACATAACACACACATATAAATACATACATATACGCACACACATGCACACAACATCCTCACTTAATGCACACTCACACACACTCTTGCACATGCATACTACCACAACACAATCATGCACATTAACCCGCATGCACACGACACACAACGCACACACAACCATGCACTTAACTCATTCTCCACTCACACACACACAAACACTTAGATAGTTATACACACATGTATAGTTCTGTTTTTATTTTATTTCTTTTGTTTTTATTCTTTATTGCTTCTAATTCATTTTCACTTTTAATTTAGGTTTAGATTAAGGTTTAATTTAAATAGATGCTTTATTATTTACAAACACACACATTAGTATTTGGGGTAATATGCGCTCATATAGTCACTCACTCACTCACATATAGTTAAGGTAATTCACACTTAGGGTAATTATTTTTGGGTTATGTAAACCGCTTAAGGTTTTTCTCAAATAGACTTTATCCTCATAGGTTCTTTATAAACACATGCACATTGGCCTACATGCGTAGGTATTCATCATAGCACATAGGTTATTATGCCATGCACATTCATATGCATGCACCACATAGGGATTTCACTTCGTCATTTAGGTTTCCTCATCATCATTCACTCACTTAAGCTATCCATATATTTAGGGTTTTTCCAAATAGAGTTTTCCCACATAAGATTTAAACCTTTTCCCTTAGGCACAAAGGCACATCGGCACATATGGTACACATATAATCACATAAGTTAATATGCATAATTAAGTTATCACACCACATACACATTCACATATAGGGTCATGGACACACATATATATGATTTTCTCATTCATGCATTGCATACATATAGGTATACACCCACAAATGCGCATAGTCATACTCACAACACCTAGGGTAACACACACACACACACACTCATTACATATAGAAAATACATATAGATAGACTCACACTTAATTAGTGACACAAATACATAGAGTTAAACATACACATGCATAGTCACATAGGGTTGCATTCACAAACAAAAAACACATTAAGTCATAATGAAGCACAACACACAAACATATTACACATGTAGTTACACATAACTTGACATACGAGCACTCACACAAATAGACTTACATCTCCATACATACACAACCATGGACACATGTACATATCCATACTTAAGGTCACTACCACTCACCCATAGATACTTTCATAAGATCATGGTCACACATACTAACTCACATATTGTTCACATATACATATGTATGGTTTTATTTGTGTGCATGTTGCTTTTGCATGTTTGTGAGTGTTTCTTGAAGGATTCATCTTTAGTTCTATCTCTAGGAGCATCATCATGTATGATAGGTTGTGTTTGCATATCTCAAGGCAAAACCTTTATCTATCACGATAGATAAAAAAAGTCAGTATCTTTATTTTACATCATATGTACAATAGAAACCTCACTAAGAGCATCCCAAAACATCAAATGTATCTTGAAAATTCTTGTTTTTTGTTTATCATGATAGACAAAAAATACAATAGACACTTTTCTATCCCGATAGACAAGATCCCATGATAGAGATCGTCTATCATGATAGACTCATCCATCTTGATAGACTAAAATTATGATAGATGATGCAAACCATCTATCACAACAGTCAGACATATATTGTGACAGATAGGTCCCCCGACATATAATAGATGCCCATCTTGCAAAGCTTGGGAGAGCGTCATGAGCGCTAGAGCCATTTCAAAGCATGAGACATGAGGTTGGAAGAACTCTCAACCCCCTCAATCAATTCTAGCTTAGGCTACGCATGTATAGGTGTATTGATTAATTAGGGCAATGATAGGGATTATGTAATTTCAAGAAACCCTAATTCAATCAAGTCAAGTGATAAGTAGAGTAGAATGTGATAACCCCAAAGAAACGTACCTAATCGAGTAATTAAATGAATAGTAATGAAAAACAAAAGGTACTCCTCATGATGTGACTCTAAAGACAAGATTTTACACCAAAAGAACAAGTACTTGACACATAAAGGGCCCCACAACATGGTTTTAATTTAAAGGTTGGGAAATTAGGCAAAGTAAATTAATGAACCTTAGATCGGATAGACACCTAGAGAAATTCGATCAAGAAAACATCAGATCATCTGAAGCAAGTGTCAATCATACAACTAGGTCATGCGCTCAACAATTGAGTGATTACCCCTACATTGCGAGCTTAGAAACAAGTGATTCAGAGACATCTTTCAATATGGAAAGACCTACAAGTAGTTCAAGTTTTTCATACCTAGAACTTCTAAGGGTCCCTATAAGGCTTAGGTAGAGTATATCCGAATTAACTGCTTAGGTGCCCACATCTACAATGATGGTTTAAGATGATCAATGATCCAACTTAGGAATCCAAAGTATCCCTTTGGGATTGATCACCATGTGGTTGAATTTGAAGAGGGGTCCTATATAGATAAGCAAGGAACCATGTATGTGGTAACTAGCCTACCTGATAGGATAAGTTATGTCCGAGTCTAAGATAAGAGACCTAGAACACGAGAACAAAGAGAGAGAACCTAGAACTCCAAGAGGAAAATCATTGCTCCCCAGAATTATAACACTGAAGTGGATCCCCCAAGATAACAAGAGTATAGAACTCTTCATTAACAAGAAAATAGATGAAGCATTTTGGAGATTCAAACTAGATAAACCTAGAGAGGTGGAGGAAGTCATTATATATGAGTTTAAGGATCCTTATGTTCTAGGAAAGGTTCTCTACCTGGACAACACTTTTGAAAGGATGTATGCTATTACTAAACATAGTAGACATGCATACACTTGGAAGGGTGAACCGATTTTCCCCTCACACAAGTCTATTTACCCTCATAGTGAGCATGGAGTAGGATCCTCATATCTTAGGAGCAAAAACAGAAAACCCTAAATACATCGAAGTGATTAGGCATGTATTGGCCAACTATGGAAGAAGATGTCTATAGGTCTTGTATTAATAGACCTCTTGTTGAACATGCCACTTTGTATCGTGTCACTAATCTCTGATTGGAGTAGCTCTTTTGTTGACTTTCTAAGGACGAAAACTTTTCCCCAAGAGTATGATGATGGATTCTAGATCAAGAAGCTCAAGATTATACACTCATTAGTGATAATCTGTAAAAGCATGGATGAGATGAATACTTGAGATGATGTGTACATGAGAGAAAATGCCTGACAATATTAGAGGCTACATACCAAGGTGATGTAGGAGGAAACTTTGGACTTGATCGACTGATCAAATCTATAATATTTTGAAGTCTTTGGTGGTCTACCCTTCATATGGATGCACATACCTATGTGAAGCTGTGTGACACATATCAGAGAACTCAATATCCAATCTACAAAGACGAGATGCCACTGAAACCCATGATGGGAGGACATGCATTTTCCAAGAGGGACATTGACTTTGGTCCTATTGGCCCCCTAGCTAAAGGTTCCCATGCTGAATACATAACTGTAGCAACATATTATTTAATCAAATGTGTAAAAGTGAAATCCACAAAGAAAAATGATGCACAAAAAAGAGCAAAATTTTTATTTGAAAATGTATTTACAAGATATGAATCGCCCACACCATTGGTGAGCAATAGAGGAACCCACTTCTTGAATGAGTTCATTGAATATCTTTTACAAGATTTAATGGTAATTCACGAGTCAGCACCCTATCAAAAAATTTCTCTTTACCTTTATCAAGTGTAACCTTTGGGGTTTTAGAAGGTTGTTCATCCCCCTATATGGATGATGTAAGCATCCAAATTTGACTTGAAGAATGCATAATCATCTTCCTTGATGAAGTCTAGAATATATGTTATTGTTAGTGTCCATGTGAAACACCAAATGGTCGTCGGACACTTTTGTATATGTTCTTTAATAAAACATATAGTGACCTAGTCAGCCAAAGATTATAAGTTCTATTGCATTTGTATGACCTAAGAAATCTATGTTTGTGCTCTCTGTGTACTGTGTGTTTTTTGCATATTTTGTAGCCTCTATGTGGACTACTATGTGCCGCATCTAGAACTCAGTTTTCTACTTAGAGGGTATCTTCATGGAGCTCTTGAAACGGAGAGTCCACTGTGGTACATTGCGATCAAAATACTTCATTGGTATTAGACCATTGGAATGCAAAAGCTTGTTCCTTTCATGCAAGCGAACCGAGCACCTGCCCACCCACCCAAGGCTTATGACTAAGGTGGTGACCAAGGCATAGACCTTGGCATACCTTGTCATCCGAGTCACCAAATTCACCATTGGCACTATTGGCTATGCACGAAGGAGGACCCCAATGATCAAGGAAGATAGGGGTTCCTAGTACTTCCCGAGAGGTCACCATCCCAGTACTGTTCCCCTTGGAGCTCGCTTGACCAACAATCTCTTGCCATTAAGCTAAACTCTTGTGGTTCTTGAGAAAGGGAAAAGACTAAGGTTCACATTACCTTGAACATGTTTTGGACCCTCAGAACTTCATTTTTTGCTTTCAAAGCCTGTTTTGATTTGGTGATTCTCAGAGCCATTTTGGAGTGTTGTCACGCATAGTTCTCTTGAAGATTGTTCTTTGTACTTCTTCGACAACAAATATCCAGCTTTCAAGCTCTATTTTTAGCCTCACTAGTAAATCTATGGGTTTCTTGAAAGGTTTCAATAGTGGAGGGAGAAACACTTGCAAGTGTTGTTGGCTAGTGTTTGATTTATGAATTTAACCTTTCAATGCCATTTTACTACATATATTGATAATATAGACACTATGTATGTTTTTATCGATACCCCTTATGTATGTCCATGTGTTCATTGATATAACAGTTACATATTTGCATAAAACCTTTGACATTGATAAAGAGGGTTGTGGTGAGGTTTTGTTAGCTAGGAGGTAGCTAGATATTGGATCTCTTTGGTGATTCAGGTGGAAGACTTACCCAGCCTTTCCATAGGAGATTTATGCTAGTTGTTCATAGGTGCTCAATAAGCCTAGTTGGCTTCTTTTGGTTAACTGATTATACACAGTGGAGTTAGTAATTCACTAGGCAAGTTTGCATGTCAATATTTGCAGTTTTATGTGATTTTTGACACTGGTCATATACTCATTTTGCAGAGGAGACTCTCATTAAAATTTTATAGAATTTTGGGTTTTCTCAACACTACAGTGGTCCATTTACTCCTTGATACACTTACTGGTGTGAGCACATTTAGTATCACATAATCCTTTTGGTTGGTCATTACTGCTCATTAATTCATTTTCTAGGAAGACTCTGCTGAACGTTTTTGCAAAATCTAACATTTGTTCATCCTTTTTTATGAGCCTTATGTTGGAGTTTGATGTATGTGAAAGCATGCAAACATCATAAGGAAGAAGAAGAATCTTGGAGCACAACACACTATACTAAATGTATTACCACTAGAATGTACAAAGATATCTAACACGGTAGGGTTATAGGCATATATACAAGATGGGGGAAAAAAACCTCCTAAAGAGGGAAAAAGTACCCCGGTAATCCTAGAGTTCACACACATCACTACCTAAATATATCAAAAAATCCTCCCTGGGAGTGATGCCGTGAATGAGGAGCTGGCATGCATGTATAAGGAAGTTCCAAGTTATGTGGAATCAATCCACAAAAGGAAGTAAGCTCAAAGCTTTGTGGAAATTTTCAAGAACCTCCCCCTGACATAATGATAATGCACCTCAATATGCTTAGTGCAAGCATGGAACACAGGGTTCCTTGCAATTGCCAATGCACTCTAACTGTAACTCAAGATGTGGTGACAAAAGACTACCCAACACCCAAATCAACCATAAGACATCTAAGCCACACACACTCAACAATTGCTGTGAAAGTTGCCTTATACTCAGCCTCACAACTAGAAGTGGCCACAGTAGGTTGCTTCTTGCTCAACCAAGATATGCATGAGCTACCGATCATGAATAAAAAACCACTGGTGGACACACAAGTGTCATAACAAGCAGCCCAATCAAAGTGCACAGGAGCTTTGGAAGAAATTATGCAACACATATGAAAAAGAAATGGCATCAAATAAAGTGTTCCTTATGAGAAAGTTATATGACCTTTGCATGAAGGACACAAATAGTGTTATTGTTCATTTGAGTGAGTTTGATGCTATATTCTCTCAGTTACAGGCTCAAAAAATGGAGATGAATAATGAAATCAAAACATTCTTCTTGGTATGAACCTTGCCATCATCATGGGATACGTTTCGCACATCTATTAGCAATAGTGCACCTAATGGTAAAATGGTCTATGATGACATATGAGCACTCTTGAGTGAGGAGATTTGTAAAAAATCTATGGTTGACACTCAGAGTGGAGATGCGTATAATGTTCGCGATTCTTACCAAGGAAAGAATCAACAACATGTCAGGACCAAGAACAAGGAAAAGAATGGTCAAAAGAATAAAAGTAGAATTAAATCAAGGAAGAGGGACATCGAATGTCATTATTGTCATAAGAAAGGACACATGAAAAAAATAATGCTATGCATTAAAGAATTCTAAGGGTAAAGGTCAGAATCTTGATGGGCATGTTAAATAGTTACCTCCGCCATCTACTTCAACCATGAATATTGAAGAAATCAATGTTATTTTTGATGATGTTGATGTTTTGACACTTGAAAGTATTGTGCCTATTGAGGCTCTTATGGATGATTCTCTTTTCCACACATGGGTGCTAGATTTTGGTGCTTCTTTTCATGTGAGAGCACATAGAGAATAGTTCTCTCTTATGCAAAAAAGTCTCTTGGTATTGTGAGACTTGGTGACTCTTACTAGTGTGATGTTGTTGGGATTGGACATGTGGTTGTGTAGTTCATTGATGGTTCAAAATTTACTATGCATAATGTATGCCATGTACCTCAGTTATCACGTATTTTGATGCCAACTGACCAACTTGATGACCTTGGTTATAAGGTGGTTTTCTATGCTCAATCCTTTTGGATATCAAAGGGCAATATAATTATTGCAAAAGGAAGCAAAGTTGGCTCACTTTATCCTTCATTTGTACCACAGAAAGAACACTTGTTAACTGTAATTGAATAGCCTATGGCTTGTATTTGGCATGGACGTTTGGGCCACATATCTTGTACCAAAATGGAAAAACTTTCTTGTTCTGGTGTGTTATCTTTCTCTGGTTTTTCATTTTGTGAGCATTATCAATATGGAAATCAAACTAAGAATGTGCATAAAATGCACATTGACTCTTCAATTCGCCCTTTAGATCTTGGTCATACAGATGTGTGTGGTCCTATGCCCACAAGGTCATTAGGTGGTTCTCTTTACTTCGTCACTTTCATAGATGATGCTACTAGAGGAGTCTGGGTATATCCTATAAAATCAAAGGGTGTTGTATTCCCTACCTTCAAAAACTGAAACACAATCAATGATCAAAAGTAGTGATGTCGTTTTCAATTATTCTAAGATGCATAAATAGCCCATTAAGGAGGTTGAAGGGAGAGTGGTGTTTGAGGATACTATTCCTCTAGTTAGCATGCATAAAAATGTTGCACATAGGGATGTTCAAGAGAATTTCTGATTTGATCAGTCTACAAATGTTTCTGTTCAGCAACCATTAAAATGCTCTAGACATGTCTCACATCCGCTTGATAGATATGTTCTAGGTTTGGATTTTGTTATGCTAACAGATGCTAGTGAGCCTTATTGCTACAAAGAGGCCATGAAGACAAAGGATCATTTCAAGTGGGAGCACGTCATGAAGAGTAAATTGGATTCTATTCACAAGAATGGTACTTGGGATTTAGTACCTTTACCAAAGGGTAGGCAAGCCTATCCATGTAAACGAGTATATAATCTGAAATTCACATCAGATAGTGCTTCTCCAAAGTATAAAGCAGGACTTATTTCAAAGAGCTTTAAGCAACAATATGGTGTTGATTTTGAGGAAATATTGTCTCCAATTATCAAGATGACTACCCTTTGAATGCTGCTTGGATTCATTGCAATGGAGGACTTAGAGCTAGTCCAAATGGATGTGCAAACTCCTTTCTTGCATGGAGATCTTACTGACAAGATCTATATGGAACAACTAGAGGGTTATGTAGTTTTTGGCAAAGAAAGTCTAGTTTTTAAGCTAAAGAAGAGCTTATATGGACTTAAACGGTTTCTACACAATGGTACCAAAAGTTTGATGCTTTTATGAAGTCTCAATGGTATTCTCAAAGCAATGAGTATCATATTCTCTACGCAAAGAGATGCTTAGATAGCAGCTTGATATGCTTGATAATTTATGTCGATGATATGTTAATTGCTGGGAAGTCCTCTTATGACTTTTCAATTCTCGAAAAGAAGTTGAGTCAAACATCTTATATGAAGGATTTGTGGGATGGAAAATTTATTCTTAGCCTGCACATTACTCATGATAGGAGTAAAAGATAAGATGCATATACTTATCTCAAAGTGAGTACATATCCAAAGTAATTCACAGGTTCGGTATGCAAGGTGGAAAGGCATTGAGTACACCTTTACCCACATATGTGAAATTGAACAAGGATGATTGCCCCAAATCAGATGAGGAAAAGGAATTCATGACCAAAATTCCTTATCAGTTTGTTGATGGTAGTCTCATGTATGTTATGGTAGCTACGAGACTAGAAATTGCATTTGCAGTGGGAGTTGTGAGCATATATATGTTTAATCCTAGCAAGAAGCATTGGGAAGCTATCAAGATTATTTTAAGCTATCTTGGTGGCACTAAGGACAAGTGTCTATGCCTGGGTAGAGGGAAAGAATCCATTATTGGTTACACAGATTCTAATTATGTTGGTTGTGTAGACAATTATAAGTCTACATCAGGGTACATTTTTCATTTTGTTGGGGGTGCTATCTCTTGGAGATCTCATCTTCAAGAATGTATAGTTGCTTCCACTACAGAAGCGAAGAAGATTACATTACAGTAAGTGAGTCATGTAAGGAAGCATTGTGGCTTTCATGTCTTGCTTGTGATGTACATCTACCTCAATGTGTACCTCATTTGCTTAGTGATAGTCAGCGTGCCATTGCATTGGCTAAGAATCTGGTCTATGATGCAAATATGAAGCACATTAAAGTGTGGTATCACTTCATTAGAGATTGCTTAGCCAATGAGCACATAATTCTTGAAAAGGTTCATACTCGAAATAATGTTACAGATGCTTTCACTAAAGCTCTACCAGAGGATACATTTTGACACTCGTTTCACTTGATGCGGGTTACTTGATCCATGATCTTACACAATTACCTGTAACTGTGTAACATGTGTTATCGTTAGTGTCTATGTGAAAGGCCAAATGGCCACTGGATACTTCTTTGTATATGTTCTTTAACAAAACATATAGTGGCCTGGTTAGTCACAGACTGTAAGTTTGACCGCATTCGTAAGACCTAAGAAGTCTATCTTCGTGCTCCCTACGTACTGTGTTTTTCTTTGTATTCTATAGTCTCTATGCAGAGTATCGTGTGGAGCCTTGGGAGCTCGGTTTTCTACTCCAAGGATATCATCGTGGAGATCACGAGAAGGAGAGCACACTGTGGTGCATCGCAAACGAATTACTTCACTGGTATCAAAGTAGTTCGATGCAAAATCTTTGTTCCTTTTGTGCAAGTGAAGCAAGCAATTCCCTTTGTTGGAGAGCAAAGAAGAGCAAAGAGGCAGAGAAAAAGAAGGGCCCCAAAATTTTTCCAAATTGGACACTTTATTTTTGTACTATAATCACTTTGTAATATATTTTCCGATGTAAATGCACTAGAGGAGTCCTCTAGATGCATACCCGTAAAGATTTTTCCCAGCACCCTTGTAAATTAGTAGGAAACTAGTCTTTTAGTCAATAAAGGGTCGGTCTCTTGTGTGAAAGGACCATTTTTAGGGCACATGTATATAAGTCATTTTGTGACTCTTTGTAAGGCCTTTTTGCCATTGTGAGAATCAAGAGCACAGAATTTCAAATTTGTGTCTTCTCCTCTCTGTAACTTCTTCTTTGTGAGCTTGCAAGCATGCATGATGCTTGGAAAGAGTGCTTGGAAGTGATGTCTATCCATGAAAGTGCTTGTTTGTTGTAGGTAAGGTGTGTGTGACATGTAGGAAGTGCTGAAGTGTAGGAAGATCAATCCCGTGACTCAGTATTTTGCTCATAACTTGAAGCTGGAGTGTAAGAATCGAGTTTGGATGCGTCTTCTTGAGAGATTTGAAAGGAACCCGCTATTCGCAATATTCGGAGTTCGGAGCTGAGAGAAAAGCTTGATTTACTGTTGACTACTGTTCCAAGTGTCACGACACCATAGCTGACCATGAAAACTTGAATGTGATGGATTCATACTTATTTGTACTGTTGTAAAACCTCATTTGCATTGACCATTATTTGAATGCATGTCTTCATACACTCGGCTAGGTCTTGATACTTCTTGGATTGACAATTAAAGCATGAGTCCCCACTATATGCACTTGAGGGGAATTGAGGTATAGTCTCTTTCTCCACAAGTCCCTGAGTCGGTACTTAGGTACACACGTTTTTGGTGCTGTTGCGAGGGTGTCCAATCAAACGGAGGCATTTGTGTGATGGTGAATAGCTCTTAGCATTGAAGTGAGTAGAGGAGTTGTGAAATTCTCTTGTTTGGTAAGTCACTCTCACTCGCACTTACTACTTCTCGCTCTTGGAGTGTGTGTAGTAAGTTGAAGGTCTAGGGAAGTGAGTAGAGAGAGGAGTAGGAGTAGGTAGGAAGAAGTACGTGAGAAGACTAAGAAGCTAGGGTTAGTTTTCAAGTTTTCCTTTCATCCTTTTGGTTAGGTGTTTCTCATAAGTATAAAAACCAAAAAAACATCTCTTGTTCAGTTACTTGTTCTTTAGCAAGTATCGAGAGAGGAAGAGAGCCCGAACGTCAGATATCGTGAAAAAACGGGGTGTGTGGAGCAAGGGAAGCATGAGCAAAAGTGGAAAAGGGATGCCAGAATCCTAAGAGGTGAGCACATCCCATCCTTGCTAAAAAATGTTTTCAATCTCAATCAATGGAAGAAGAAATGACCTACGGTAAGTGTCGTGAAGGATTCTACAGGGACTGAGGAGATTTCTTTTCTTGATTCAAGCACTTGAGAGGGGGGAGACAAGCTCTAGGAGCACCTATATTAAGTTGAAACTCAAAATTACTTGCTAAAATTCGGAAAAAATGTCAAGTGTCGTGTTCTCCCGCAGTTGAGTGTCACGACATCTAGATGTCGTGATCTCTTGTGGTTGAGTGTCGTGATATCTAGCCACGTCGGATATCGTGAGAACTTTTCTGACATCTGGCAGATATCGGGTATCATGGGATTTTCTTCGCGACACCTGACGAGTGTCAAGTGTCGTGATTTATTCTGTGACACCTGATGAGTGTCGGATATCGTGAGAATTTTTGCGACATCTGGCAGATATCGGGAAGAATTCGAACCTCATGGTTGGATGGAGATTCTAGCTACTCTTGATGTATGTGTAAATGAAGAAGTAATAACCATGAATGAATGCATTGATGAGGAAGGATATGATGTAAGTTTATACGTGGTTGTTCTTCAAGAAGCCGAAGAAGGAGAAGTAATTGAAAAAGAATGGAAGGAAGATTATGAGAGTATCGAAATGGAACATGAACAAATTGAGACGGAAGGTGAAAATCAAAGAGCAAGTGTTGTAGCTAATGAGCTAAATCAAGGAACGACACAAAGGGAAGAACTTGCTTTAGATAAAGAAAATGAAGAGGGAGAAAACAAGCCTCAAGATCAATTCGAAGTACCTGCTCACTTCAAGAAATATGAGGTAGAAGAGAGGAAGATTGCTATCCAAATGCCAAAACGGGAGGCACAATCAGGAATAGCATATGACAATAAAGAACAAACCAAGAAAATAATAGTAGCTTTGGAGGAAGGAGAAGAGAGATGCACTTTCCTAGGACATGATGTCTCATTGGAGGAAGAACAAGAGTTAATACGACTCATAAGAGAATATAGGGACGTATTTGCATGGACATATAAGTATTTAAAAGGGGTAGATCCCTCTATCTGTGCCCATAGAATCCCTATGACATTAGACGCCAAACCTTCCAAACCAAAACCATACACATATAATGATGTTTACTCAACAAAAATTAAGGAAGAGATAGATAAGTTGTTGGATGGACCTCATTTATGAGATTGAACACACGGAATGGGTATCACCGTCAGTGGTCGTGCCGAAAAAGAATGGCAAGTTAAGGGTATGCATTAATTTGAAAAAAGTAAATGTTGCCACCATACAGGATAGTTACCCACTACCTATCACTGATCATCTCTTGGAAAGGGTTGCAGCAAAGGAAGTCTATATTTTTCTGGATGGCTTTTCAAGGTATAATTAGGTAGCAATTGCTCCTAAGGACCAACATAAGACAACCTTTGCAACTGAATGGGGAGTGTATGCATTTCGGATTATGCCTTTTGGCCTAACTAACACCCTAGCTACTTTCCAAAGGTTGATGTGTCATGTGTTCAAGGAATTCTTAAGGAAGAGTATGGAGGTATGCGTGGACAATTTATGCACCTATTCAGCTATACAATCGAAACATATTCTAGCACTAAGAAAGATTTTTGCTAAATGTCGACAATATAGATTCTGCCTTAATCCAGAAAAATGTGTCTTCATGGTTCGACAAGGGAAAATATTGGGACACATTGTCTCTAAAATGGAATTTCCACAGATGAAGACAAAATCAAAGTGATTCTGGATTTACCGAGACCAAAGAATTGTAAAGAAGTGCAAGCATTTATGGGACATTGTGGATGCTACCGTAGATTTATCCACATGTATGCCATAATTTCTAGGCCCCTTTATGCATTATTGTCTCAGTTCACTTGGACGAAGGAATGTGAAAGGCTTTCAACGAATTAAAGAGTCGGTTGAGTTCAGCGCCAATCCTTATAGTGCCTGATTGGAATAAACCATTTCATATTCATGTAGATGCTTCCAAGTTTGCCATTGGATGCATCTTAACGCAACCAGCAGATACAAGAAATTTAGACCATCCTATAGCCTATGCCAGTAGACAATTAAATCAAGTAGAGCGCAATTACACCACTATGGAGCAAGAAGGTCTAGGGATGATGTATGCAGTAAAGAAGTTTTGACACTACCTATTGGCAAACAAATTCAAATTTATTCATCGATCATCAAGCACTACTGTACATAGTCAATAAGCCTTGTAATACAGGGCGACTAGTATGATGGTTTCTATTGCTGATGAAATTTGATTTTGAAGTAGTAGTCAAGAAAGGGAATACGCACACCAGAGCAGATCACCTATTGAGAATGACACATGGAGAGCCCCTACAGGAGTACCAGATGATCTACCAGATACTTATCTTTTCAATCTCTAGGTATGTCCCCAATGGGTAGAAAAGTTGATCCCTATCCTCACATACGGACCTAAACATGGGATCACTACAAACAAAAGTCGGGAGTTATGGAAGACTAAAAATCTCCACATCATTGCTTGAAGCTTATACCACCAAGATCCAAGTAGGTTACTCTTGAGATGCATGGAGGAAGAGGAACAAGAGATGTGGCTTCAAAAAGCACATGTAAATCAATGGAAAACTCATCTAAATGTGACTGGAACATGACAAACACTGAAGAGATTGGGTATATACTGGCCAACCATGCAGAGGGATACACATAACTATGTGTCTACCTGCCCAACTTGTAAAGAACGAAGGCCAGAAGAGAACTCTACTCTATGTTACTCCACTGTAGCACCTAGGTGGAGTATACCTCTGGAAAAAATCTTGAAAACCAAGGAGTACCCATAAGGAGCTACTTTAGCAAGAAAACGTGCCCTCACAGAGCAAAGCAAGGACTATGTTCTTATAGGAAAACAACTCTTCAAGAGAGGAAGAGACAATCATCTACGAATGTGCATTCATGAAGACGAGTAGCTTTTTGTCTTAGAGATGGCTCATACGGGAGCTGCAGGAGGACATTTTTTTGCAGATAAAACTGCAAAAATGATTCTCTTCGCAGGAATGTGTTGGCCAACTCTACATCAAGATGCAGCCACTTACGTCCAAAGATGCGATACATGTCAACGAACGAAGTATCCTATTAGAAGAGATGAAATGCCACTAAAACCTATGATGAGTGCCATAGCGTTTACCAAAGATAGATGTTGTAGGACCTATTCGCCCACCAGCAAAAGGTTCCCATGCCAAGTACATAATAGTAGCAACGGATTATTTGACCAAATGGGTAGAGGCCAAAGCAACCAAGAAAAACGATGCAAGGACTACGGCTAAGTTTCTCTTTGAGAACATATTCACTAGGTTTGGATTGCCTATTGAAATTGTGAGTGACAAGGGCACACACTTTGTCAATGAAGTGATAGAAGCCCTAATGAATGAATTCTTAATGATTCATAAGAAATCAGGTACCTACTCTCAGAGTGGCTTCAAAATATGAATGGACTGGACATGAGTTATCCACTCAATTGGATCAAATCGAAAAGTTACATGAAACAAGATTACAAGCTGTGGCAGGTTTTACGCTCCAAAAAGGTGAGAGAAGGCATATTTTGATGCTCATATTAAAGATAAAAACCTGAAGGAAGGAGATCTGGTCTTGGTTTATACTTTGAAGCAACATGCAAAGAAACTACAAAAAAGAGGATATGGGCCCTTGTTAATCAATCGTATATCTACCAACATAGCCATCGGCTTAGCAACCGTAGATGGAGAAGTATTACCAAACTATATAAGTGATTGCCGAGTAAAAAAATATTTAGATCCATTGACAGAGAAAATAATGTCACGACTTCTAATAGCTAAAAATAGGCGAGAAGAGGATGAAAGAATACGAGAAGAAGCAAGACAGGAAGCTTTAGAACAAATAAGAAAAAGGAAGGAATGGATGAGAGAGAGAGATGAAAGATATCGACAAGGAGATGAACTCGTCCTAATGGCTAATTTTAGAGCCTCTAAAAACTTAGGACATCAAACAAAGCAACCATATTTGAATTTGGGTGCTGGAACAGAAGAGTACCACTTGGTGGATGCTCTCATTGACAGAAGAGCAATTGTTAGCTGTATCAAGTCTTCGTTGACTCAGAAAATCAAGGAAGAATTGCACCCATCTAAAGCACAGCTGATTGGAATAGGGGGAAAAGTTACTAAATGCATTGGCGAGATTACCTTGTCACTACATCTCAGAAATAACACAATGCAACAAAAACTCTTGGTGTGTCATGATCAAGACTTATTAGAAGAACTTGTGTTGGGTCAAGATTGGATATATGAATATGAAGTGACTATCCAATTAGCCTTGGGTTACATATCGACCAAGATAGGGCACCGTGAGGTATTCAATGTGTTAGAAGAATGACCTTTCAAAGCCAAGTGTATAGGCCCGAGAGATCACTCACGCATGCAATATGATGAATGTACATTCACCTCCACTATGGAAACCCCACCATCAAGTACTTCATGTGAGAGTACACCGAATCTCAATCTCGCACACTCTCCTAAACCAGTGAACCTCACTACTAGCATCGTTTCCAATAAAAGCCCCTGTGAAGAATCGAGCACAAGAGGGACTAGTTAGCAAGACTATCACAAACTTTCACGCATTACAATCCATCCCATTCCTCACACTAGACAGGCTTGGATAAAAAAAGATCAGGTGACGGCATATCATCAACAACGGAGCTATATTCTACACAGGAAAGAACAACGTTGGATCTTCTTTTCATGGCCACCATCAAGATTATGGATAGGGATCACTACTTCCCTATCAAGTCACAAGATTTTCAAACCATAATACAAGGACTACCACACATCACAGATGTTTGGACAAGAGCAGGAATTGATGCATTTCTGCGACTTCCAATATACTTACGAGATTTTCAAAGATGCACACAAGTTATGAACACACTCCAATCCGCAGCAGATAAGCCATCAATCTCGGAGACTAAAGTGCTCAACAAAACAGGTGCATGGAAAACAATTCGATTCACGCATGAAGTAATCAACAAAGCTTTTGGATGGAGTCAAAACGGCTTCACTAATGTCAAAGACGAATGTCATGACACAAAAAAGAAAACCTTTCTGGAAATCAACAGGACGGATATAGAAGAATCAGATCGATTAGTGCATCAGCATTTTTGTTTTCCCATCATGAACAGGTATACAATGCCTCAAAAAATTGTAGTTCAATTGCTCTCCCATGCGATGAGGAAAATTGGGAATCAAGTCAATTTTACTCCATATATTCAAGACCGCTTATTCGAAGCTAAGAAGGAATGGAGTCAGATGAAGTTTTTGAATGGAAGTTCGGCATTGACGTTGCTAACCTATGAGGCTCTCGAGATGAAAGAATGTCTATGTTTGATGCCAAACTCCACTGAAATGGCAAAATATGCGAAGTCAGCTACCATTCTAAAGAAAAAGAAAACATTTATCTCCAAAGAAGAAGTGGGAACAAGTTCCAAAAAACCCATGAGAGGTGCTAAGCATGCCAGAGATGAAGCGGCATAAGAATCACCACAATCCAAGCGGGCACATGTACTACCAAGGATCCCTCTGACACAACCGCCCATCACAAAAAGAGATCTCTTAGTGGCTCTAGAATAAACACATACGTACATGCGGGGTCAAGTCAACCTCAATGTCCAAAGACATCAATATAGACAAGCAATATGAGGGCAAGGAACATACTCCAGAACTAGCTGCCAGATATAAAGAATTAGGACAAGGAACATACTCCAGAACTAGCTGCCAAAGGACAAGGAACATACTCCAGAACTAGCTGCCAGATATAAAGAATTAGGACTGGAGGATTCAAGTTCTAATGAGGAATCTAGTCTTGAGAAGGACACCTTGGACACTGACATAAGAACAGAAACAAACAATGAGGAATCGATAGAGATAAACCAAGTCAAAGTCACCCCCGACAATCAATAATCACGTATACAGAACCAGGAAGCATCAACTGAACAAACACACCTCATTCAAACAAAAAGTCACAAATCAGCATAAAGGAAACGTCAATCACATATAAAAATGTGGTGCCACCAATAAAGGAAGAAAGACAGACAAGCGTGGAAAAAGACGGGCTTTTACAACAAAATATGGAACAAATTGTGATTGAAATCCCTGATGATATGCCCCAAGGAAAGATAGGAATTAAGGAGGCTGAGCCAAAGATACAACTTTATATTTGGCAGCCCCACGACACAACATTGCATGTGGCACAAGGGAAAGATGTTACCATAGGTAAAGAACCTAGCATCCCGACAACATGGTTAAATGTGGATGTTACTCTAGCTTTTACAGCAAAATATGGAACAAATTGTGATTGAAATCCCTGATGATATGCCCCAGGGAAAGATAGGAATTAAGGAGGTTGAGCCAAATATACAACTTCATATTCGGCAGCCCCATGACACAACATTGCATGTGGAACAAGGGAAAGATGGTACCATAGGTAAAGAACCTAGCATCCCGACAACATGGTTAAATGTGGATGTTACTCAACTAAAACCAATAGTCAAACAAATGATACAAACAGCCATGGATACGCAGTAGCAAATGATGGAAACAGACGCAGATTATGTTGAAAATGAAGTCATCTAAGTCATGAAGGAAGCAAAAATTAAAGGAAAAGACTTGGATAAAATCATAACGCCGTTTAATATTCCGCATGGGCTATTGAAAGAGCAGACACGGTAGTATATAAAGAGGATCACGCAAAAGGATCCTGATGAGTAGTTGCACTTCAAAGAAAACACATTCAATTATACTCAAGAAGAATTTGAAGCTGCACAACCTTTATGGAGAAGGAAATTTTTGGAGAAAAATCCTACGTTATGGGTGCACTGGCAAGCAGCACCATATTTACTACAGGTAAATCCTTCCTTTTGTCCAACCCCACATCGCCGTGAAGCATGCGAATTTTTGGATATGCAAAAGATTGGTGTGCTCAATAAACAGTGGTTAAATTATCCTCTGCTTCCAAGTCCACCTCACAATTACTTGTCGACTGAGGATTACATGGTGAAAACCATTGAATTTTGGCTACATCGATATGCAACAGTACCCGATCTAACTATCAAGATGACTAATAAAATCCTCAGCATAATACTTAAAGTTTTGAAAGTGTTCAAACATGCAGCATATACATTTTTGAAATTCATTGGCATTAATCAGGGCACGGATATCCTTATTTTTTATCTATCTGTTATGCCCAGCCGCCCAACAATCATGGTGTATTATTCAAGGCTCATGTTCTTTTCAAGTCCATACATGCAAACCTTTGAAGAAGCATTTTTTGCCGATTTTTTGAAATTGACTATGAGATTTTCTTAAAAATGTCAACGAACCTGACTGCTAGAATGGTGGCATATGAGTTGAGCTTCTTCGCAGACCATAGACAGCCACCACATGACGGTGTAAAAGCTGAACAATGGAAGCAACTCATGATACGTGAAGCTAATCTGCTTAATGAGACAGAGCAAAAGGTTTACAGAACGTACTCCCGCCACATTCCAAAGCCTGTCAGGGACGACAGAGTTCAGGAGGGGGGTAGTGTTGAAGGAGAGTCCAACAAAAAGAAAAGAAGAAGAAAACCAAGAAAGAAGCTTCACTAAAGGTAATATATCTGAAGACATATCTTTGTAGGAAGCCCCACAGGGGCACGCAACACCCATCTCTGCACAAAGCCCCACAGGGGCGTACAACAGGGGAAGGCACATAAGAGGCAAGGGTGGATCAAGGCCAACAAGTATCCATGAAGCAGTGCAAGAAGGTATCTGGCAGATCCTGAGCCCCAAGAAGGTGCTTCAACCTCTTGATCTTCGGAATGTCCAGATCGAAAGCTGAAGATCCACACCTTCATACCTTCCACTGGTTGCATGTGTGGAAGCCTAGCTCAACACAACAACCTAGATTTAAAGAGGTTATTGGTGAACTAGACTAAAAATCTCAGGTATTCCATCTCCACAGGTTGCAAACGATAAAAAGAAAAAAAGGGAGGCCAAGACCAATGCAACACGTCCTGAGTTATGATTTGTTCCTTGACCACTTGTAAAACTATATCATTACAACTTCCACAAGAGTTGGCAGTGGTCAACTATAAAAGATCTATCAGTAATAAGGAACCAGAGCAACTACATGTACAACACTAAAAACAAAGCAAAGCCTGTCAAGGGACGACAGAGACAAAGAGGGGGAGAGTATTGCAGGGCAAAGAAGAGCAAAGAGGCAGAGAAAAAGAAGGGCCCCAAAATTTTTCCAAATTGGACACTTTATTTTTGTACTATAATCACTTTGTAATATATTTTTTGATGCACTAGAGGAGTCCTCTAGATGCGTACCCGTAAAGATTTTTCTCAGCACCCTTATAAATTAGTAGGAAATTAATCTTTTAGTCAATAAAGTGTCGGTCTCTTATCTGAAAGGACCATTTTTAGGGCACATGTATATAAGTCATTTTGTGACTCTTTGTAAGGACTTTTTGCCATTGTGAGAATCAAGAGCACAAAATTTCAAATTTGTGTCTTCTCGTCTCTATAACTTCTTCTTTGTGAGCTTGCATGCATGTGTGATGCTTGGAAAGAGTGCTTGGAAAGAGTGCTTGGAAGTGATGTCTATCCATGAAAGTGCTTGTTCGTTGTAGGTAAGGTGTGTGTGACATATAGGAAGTGCTGAAGTGTAGGAAGATCAATCTCATGACTCAGTATTTTGCTCATAACTTGAAGCAAAACTGTCAAAATCAAGTGAAAAGACCACCATTGGATGCGTCTTCTCAAGAGCTTCGAAAGGAACTAGCTATTCACTATATTCGGAGTTCGGAGCTGAGAGAAAAGCTCGATGTATTGTTGACTACTGTTCCAAGTGTCACGACACCATAGCTGACCATAAAAACTTGAATGTGATGGATTCATACTTATTTGAACTTTTGTAAAACCTCATTTGCATTGACCATTATTTGAATGCATGTCTTCATACACTCGACTAGGTCTTGATACTTCTTGGATTGACAATTAAAGCGTGAGTCCCCACTATATGCACTTGAGGGGAATTGAGGTATAGTCTCTTTATCCACAAGTCCCTGAGTCGGTACTTAGGTACACACCCTCCCCCCGACTTTCTCCATGGCTTACAAAGGCGGCGACCAAGGCATAGACCTTGGCATACCTTGTCATTTGAGTCACCAAAGTCACCGTTCGCTGCACGTGAGAGAGGACCTCAACAATCTAGGAATATAGAGGTTCTCGGTACTTCTCGAGAGGTCACCCATCCGAGTACTATTCCTCCTAGAGCTCGCTTAACTGTGGAAATCTCTTGCCACTAAGCTACACTATTGTGGTGTCTAAAGAAGGTGAAAGACTAAGGTTCACATTACCTTGAACGTGTTTTGGTCCCTCAAAGCTTCATTCTTTGCTTTGAAAGCCTATTTTTGAAGCATTTTTTGTGTGTCTTTTGGAGCCGTTTTGGAGTACTTCCGCACATAGTTCTCTTCACACAGGTCCAATAACATCAAGAAGAGTGTTCTTTGTACTTCTCCGACATTAAATATCAACCTTTGCGGCTGTGTTTTTTGCCACACTTGTAAAATTACAGGTTTCTTGAAAGATTTCAATTTTGGTGGGAGCAGCTACTGCAAATTTATGTAGGTTTTTTGAGCCAAAAAATGTCAGACTTGATAGACACTTGCAAGTGTTATTGGCTGGTTTTTGGGCTATGCATTCAGCCTTTTAGTGTCATTTTACTGCATATATTGATCACATACACATTATGTATGCTTCTTTCGATATCACTTATGTACGTCCATGTGGTCATTGATATGGCTGTTATGTTCTTTGCATAAAGCCTTTTACATTTGATAAAGAGGGTCGTGGTGAGGTTTTCGTAACTGGGAGACACCCAGATGTCGGGGTCTCTTCGATGATGCAGGTGGAGGACTTACCCAGCCTCGCCATAGGAGATGTATGATAGTTGTTCATAGGTGCTCGATAAGCCTAGTTGGCTTCTATTGGGTAACTAATTATATGCAGTGGAGTCAGTGATTCACTATGCAGGCAAGCATGTCAGCACTTGCAGTTTTATGATATTTTGACACTGGTCATACGCTCATTTTGCAGAGGATACTCTGGCAAAATTTTTCCAAAGTTTTGGTTTTGTCAACTATATAGTGGTCAATTTACTCCTTGATACACTTATTCGTTGGTGTTCGGACTCTTCTAGCTCCATTATCATTCAATTCAGTTCAGTTGAGAGGTTGAGGATTGGAGGACTATTGGATATTCCTAATGGGAAGTGGGAGAGTATCTCCATGGACTTTATAGTCGGATTACCTAAGACACAGAGAGGGAACGACTCAGTCTGGGTAATTGTGGATAGGTTAACAAAAATGGCTAGGTTTATTCCAACACGTACTACAGCGAAGACACCAGAGTTGGCTAGACTTTTTGTGGAGAACCTATACTGGTTATATGGTCTTCCTTTAGACATAGTTTTCGATTGGGATAGGAAGTTTACTAGCCACTTTTGGAGAGTCTTCTTCAAAAGGTTGGATACAAAACTTAGCATGAGTACGGCTGATCATCCACAGTCGGATGGGCAAACAGAGAGGGTTAACGAAATCCTAGAAGATATGCTTCGAGCATATGTGAATGAAAGGCAAACTAATTGGGAAGAGTACTTACCTATATTAGAGTTTGCATATAATAGTGCCAAGCACTCTTCCACTGGGCATAGTCCATTTATGCTTATGTATGGGTTTCAACCAAGAGCTCCTTATGCAGTAGGCTTGTAGGATGAGAACGTTCAAGCTGCAAAGGACTTCTTGGAAGAGATGAATGATATGCTTAGACTTGCTAAGGACAGCATTAGGAGAGCTCAGGATAGAGCTAGAGCCTATGCTGACCCTCAAAGGAGAGATATCAACTTTGAGGTAGGTGAGCAGGTCTATCTTAGAGTTCCATCTAGATTTGAAACCATGAAGACGGGACCTTGTTCAAAATTATCTCCTAGGTATTGTGGAACTTTCCAAATACTTAAGAGAATAGGAAAGATGGCTTATCAGCTCCAACTTCCAGAGGATACTCAAATCCATCCAGTTTTTCATGTTAGCCGGCTTAAGAAAAGGCTGGGTGAATTTGACAACCTCATTCAAGATAGTGAGGTAGTAGAGCCTATTTCTGTTCAATCTATTCCACATGAGCCTGAGAGCATACTACGCACTCGAGAGAAACGGACGAGAAGTCACTTGTATAAAGAGTGCCTAGTAAAGTGGAAAGATAGTTCAGAAGATCGTGCCACATGGGAGCAGGTTAGCACCCTTCAAAGACGGTTTCCCAGTTTTAGATTACCTTCCCAAGAGTTTTCTTAAGGGGAAGGATATGGGGAAACAACACGGAGACATGACCATGTATTTTATACATGGGGATATAGCGGGAGTGGTGTTCTATTATTTCTCTCCTTCTGTAAGACCTTCCAATACCATTTTTGAGGACATGGAATTAAGGGGAAGGAAATGTAACATGGAGTATTTCTCATGACCCCTAGTAGGAGGTGTGAATAACTTCTTATCCTTTTAGAGTAGAGTACTCACTTGAGTGCCAACTGGCACTCATGTGAGGGAACAGGGGTCATACTCATTATGGAATAATTGAGAGGAATATGAGAAGAGACACCACGTGGCTGGGCGGTTCGGATTTTGATGAGTCTCTATGAGTACCTCGAAGACTGAGCAGGAGTACACTCAAAATGGAGGAGCTCTTTGGGAATGATCCTGTCAAGAAAGCTTGCTAAACGCAATAAAAAGAAGAAGGAATCCGGCATGTATATTGTTGAAAATTCAGCAAATCAAAAAAATGATGAAGCTAACATGGCTCAAGATTTTTGGGCATGTGTTGTTACATGTCATTATGATGCTTCTTTACATTCTAAATGTATGGTTGTGAGTGAGGCTGATTCAGATTGGTTCTTTGATAGTGGTGCTTCAAAGCACATAACATCATGCAAAAGATGTTTTGCCTCTTTGAAAGATGCACCTAAAGGAGGATGTATGTGGTCCCATCAATGGATGTATGTGGTCCCATCAAGACTCCATCTTTTGGGAAGCATGTATATTTTGTTACCTTCATTGATGATGCTACTCGCCATACATGGGTGTATCCTATGAAAGCAAAGAATGAGGTATTTTCTTGCTTCAAAGCATTTTTACCTATGGCTGAAAATTTTTCTTCACAAAAGCTTTTGACTCTACGCACGGATCGTGGTGGTGAATACATGTCACATGAGTTTAATGCTTTTCTTCATGAAAGAGGTATTTCACACCAATGTACGGTGCCATATACACCTCAACAAAATGGTGTTGCCGAGCGTAAAAATGGAACTCTACTTGAAATGGCATGATGTATGGTTAAAGGAAAGCATCTTCCTGATTAGTTTTGGATGGAAGCGGTCATGTGTGCAAATTATGTGTTGAATCGCTGCCCTAGAAAAGCATTGAGAGTCATCACTCCTTATGAGGCTTGGAATGGTCATAAGCCTATGGTTAGTCATATGCGTGTGTTTGGTTGTTTGACATATGCTCTTGTGCCATCACAACAACATCACAAACTTGATGATAAGGCAAAGAAATGTATATTTGTTGGTTATAGTGCTGAAAGTAAGGGATATCGGTTGTACCATCCATTGACGAACACAATTATTGTGAGTTGAGATGTGGTATTTGCTGAAAATTCAGTTTTCCCTCTACTTGAATGCAAAAAACTACCAACAGTTAGCTCACAAGATGTGTTCGATACACTCATGCCTTTGTTCCAAAATGGTGCGCTTGACTATGGCCATGTAGATTAGCCAACTGAGGCTCAAAGGGCTGAAAAATTCCAGCCAAATTGGGCTGAAAATGCAGAGAATTTCCAGCCAAACATGGCTGAAAATTTTCAGCCAAAAAATGTCAAAACTGCTAGAAATTTCCAGCCACATATGGCTGAACATTTGCATCAAAATATGGCTGAAAATGAGCATGAAATTCAGCCCATGCATGATGTACATATTGAAGATGTTTTACATAATGAACGCATGTCTATCAAGAGTGCACAATCTATGCCAAAGTGGCTTAAACAAACTTTGCAGGACAGCAAATTGGGTGCACCTTTACTTGGTAGAACAAGATCAAGCTCTCACCATGCATCAAGTAATTTTGTGGATTTTTCTCTTATTGCTACAGGATGTAATGAAGAGCCACTTTCTTTTGAAGATGCATGTGAGGATCCACAATGCATGAGTACTATGCAATCAGAAATGGATTCCATACATAGGAATGGTACTTGGGAGTTATGTGAATTTCCAAAAGGAAAGAATGCCATTGGTACAAAGTGGGTTTATAAGATTAAAAGAAAATCTGATGGTAGCATTGATCGCTACAAAGCAATGTACGTCCATGTGGCCATTTATATAGCGGTTACGTTTTTTGCATAAAGCCTTTTACATTTGATAAAGAGGGTCATGGCAAGGTTTTCTTAATTGGGAGACACCCAGATGTCAGGGTCTCTTTGGTGATGCAGGTGGAAGACTTACCCAACCTCGCCATAGGAGATGTATGCTAGTTGTTCATAGGTGCTCGATCATCCCAGTTGGCTTCTTTTGGTTAAGTGGTTATATGCAGTGGAGTCAATGATTCAACATGTAGGTTCACATGTTAGTACTTCCAATTTAGTGAGTTTTTTTTACAATTGTCATTTCTCATTTTCTAGAGGAGACTATAGCAAAATTTTTGCAGACTTTAGTTTTGTTAACAATGTAGTGGTCAATTTGATCTTTTGATACACTTATTGATGTGAGCACATTCATTCTCACACAATCCTTTTGGTTGGTCATTACTGTTCATTAATCCATTTTTTGGGGGAGACTATTGATTTTTTTCCAGAATCTGACACATGGTCATCCTTTCTTGAGCCTTAGTGGTGTTTGAACTATTAAAGCTCCATTATCATTCTAGTCAGTTCTTTATCATCATGGAATCAGAGATCTCATGCATGTCTAGTGGATCAAGGTCTAGTGATAGTGTTCTCAAGAAGAGCTACAATTTGTAGGGCAAAGACCATTTTGAGATCCAAAATTTGATGGCACGAACTTTGCTCTATGGCAGAATCAAATTAAAGATGTGTTGATTCAGAGGCGACAGTGAAGCTAGCAAATGGAATCTCAAAGAAGCTTGTTGATATGGATGATGATGATGATGATGATGATGATAAGGATGATTTGGATGAAATTTTCAGGTCTACCATTTGATTGCACCTTGCAGATAATTTTTACTTTACCATGTTGGAGAGTGAAATCGTAGAGGGCCTTTAGAAGAAGTTATGCAACACATATGGAAAAGAAGCGGCATGAAATAAAGTGTATCTAATGAGAAAGTTATATGACCTTTTCATGGACATAGATAGTGTTGTTGATAATCTAAATGAGCTTGATGCTATATTCTCCCAATTATAGGCTCAAAAAATGGAGATGGATAATGAAATGGAAGCAGTCTTGTTGTTATGCACCTTGCCATCATCATGGGATATGTTTTGCACAGTTGTTAGCAATAGTGCCCTTGGTGGTAAACTGGCCTATGATGAAATATGTGGAGCACTCTTGAGTGAGGAGATTCATAGAAAATCTATGGTTAGCACCCAGAGTGGAGATGCATATAATGTTCATGATTCTTACAAAGGAAAGAATTAGCAACATGGCAGGATCAAGGACAAGGAAAAGAATGGTCAATTGAGAAACAGTATAAGTAAATCAAGGAAGAGGGATATTGAATGCCATTATTGTCATAAGAAAGGACACATGAAGAAAGATTGCTATGCATTAAAGAATGCTAAAGGTAAAGGACAAAATGTTGATGGGCATGTTAAAAAACTACCTACACCATCTACTTCAACTATGAAGATTGAAGAAATCAATGCTATTTCTGATGATGTTGAGGTGTTCACACTTGATGGTAGTGTGCCTACTGACACCCTTATGGGTGATTCTCTTTCCCACACATGGTTGTTAGATTCTAATGCTTCTTTCCATGTGACACCACATAGAGAATGGTTCTCCACTTATGCAGCAAAGTCTCTTGGTACTGTGACACTTGGTGACTCTTACCAGTGTTACATTGTTGGGATTGGAGATGTGGTTATGAAGTTCATTAATGGTTCATAATTTACTATGCATAACATACACCATGTACATTAGTTATCATGCATTTTGATGTGAGTTGGTCAACTTAATGACCTTGTTTATAACGTGGTTTTATATGCTCCTCCTTTCATATATCAAAGGCCAATATGGTTATTGCAAAGGCAAGAAAATTTCGATTGCTTTAATATCCTTTTATTTGTATTACAAAAAGAACACTTGTTAGCTATTACTGGATAGCCTATGGCTTATATTTGACATGGCTGTTTGGGCCACATATTTTGTAGCGGGATGGAAATTCTTTCTCATTTTTGCTACTTCTCTTTACTTTCACTTTCAGAGATGATGTTAGAACATCAAGCTTACACTATGCTTGAGGTGGATTTGATCTACATCAAAGGCTATCGCGTCAAAAGAATATCCGTTGGAGAGTTCTTTTACCTATGCTCATTTATTGTAATTTTTTAAGAGATTTTTTATGGTTCATTTACCGTTGTAAAAGCCTTGAGCTTTACACATGTAAAAGTAGAAAGATAGAGCCAAATCCCACGAATTTGTGGTGGTTGAGTTGCATTCAATCAAGCAATCAATCACCTAAAAGTAGATCAAACTAGATCTTCACTTTCCTTAGATTGTAGGAAAGTGAATTGATTCCCTCCAACAACCATTCCCACCTTCATTTGAATTCAAAATCCACTTGTAGAATTCATGGAACACTTCTAGAGTCTATATAAAGACTTGAAATCACTTGTACAATACATGGAAGCAATACACATACACTTGTCACCATCATTGTCTTGCTCCTTCAATTTTCTACATCATCAGTAATCTTGCAGAGGTTGTTGCTCTTTCTATAGAGCTCCAAATTGCATGTAAGATGGCTCATAAGAAAGGTATTAATAGTTTGTGCATTTAAATTTTCATATCATTTGACTCAATAGATTGTGAGAAATCTTAGTTTTTTTGTCTCGGGGTCAATCTCTACGTATTCTTGAAAAATAGGAGGTACCACTGTTGAGTGTCTGATTCATTCCTATAGAATATTTTGCTTATTCCTTATACTTTTGTGTATTTTATACACTCAAACCTACGTGTATCACTCCCATAAAAGGATTTTTTCTAATTGTAATCACGCTGGTCGCTATGAGCATTTGAAGTTCATTGTCTCTTCCATAGATAGTAAGTTTTTTGAGCTAGTCGACACGCAAACCTATCTGTTTTGTATCGGCTCTTTCTCATTGATGTTCCGAAGTACATAGTGCATTTATTTGCACTTATCGCATGCCTATAAGATCTATTTGAGTCTCCATAACCTCAAGGGTTGGTCTTGTGCCGATAGGCTGGACCAAACTTCATCACTTTGAAACACACTTTTCTACCTTGTACAAGCTTCTCCAAGTTCTTTCAGTGGTAACAGAGCTAGATCAAGATGGGCGACGGCTTTCCATCAATGATTGAGAAGCTTGATTGACACAACTATACGGCTTGGAAAATCAAAATGGAGGCCTATTTTCAAGGTAGAAATCTTTATGGAATTATAGCAGGTGACAAAGCTATGCCTATTCCAAGATCCAAAGGAGGACCTGCACAAGAGAAGTTAGACAAGCTCACACTTTGGTGCGCAAGGGATGCTCAAGCAAGGTCATACATACTAAAATCTATCTCTGACTTTCTATTACCACATATTAGAGGATGCAAAACATCTCAAGAGACCTGGGATGCCCTCGAGACTTTCTTTTCTGTTAGTACCACAACAAGAAAGAATCATCTTTGGAACGAGTTCAACCAAATGAAGAAGACACCTAAACAAACCATCACAGAGTTTGTTACCAAGTTCAAGGAGGTTGCAGATCAATTAGCATCCATTGGAGAGCTGATTGAAGAAGAGGCTATCATGAGGCGAATTCTCAACGGCATTCGAAATGATAAGCAATGGC
The DNA here is from genome assembly GCA_020310875.1 of Ceratopteris richardii. Taxonomy (NCBI): domain Eukaryota; kingdom Viridiplantae; phylum Streptophyta; class Polypodiopsida; order Polypodiales; family Pteridaceae; genus Ceratopteris; species Ceratopteris richardii. The sequence goes on from CM035423.1 coordinate 53,085,511, forward strand.
AATCCTTCACGACGTCTTATGATCTCATCATGGATGTGCAAACTCCAGACTTCAACATCTTTCTTGGACAACTCTTCAATCAAGAAGCCAACAATAGCATAAAGGAAGTTGACTCCTATCATGGTAATTCAACTAGTGCTCTATGTGGAGAATGAGTTCTCCTATGCGCAACGAAAATGTGTAGTGAACCCTTGTATGTCCAGCACTTGGACAAATAGTTTCACCTTAAATAGCTTGTTGCTCTCAATACAAAACTCAAATGGACTTGTGCATTTAGCCACTCAAATTAGACAAAGAGATCTTTCTAACAAGCTATAAATACCTTAATTTGGACAAGTTTTGATTAGGAAACACAACTGACAAAGATTAGCTACCTATCCACACAAGTATGCTGAAGAACTGAATGTCATTCTCATACTAATAACTCCCTGAATATATATCCTTTGAGGAAGATATTTGGTATAGAGAAAGTATACACAAATAGATTTCCAATAAGCTAAAAATAAATTAATTTGTGTGTACTTTGGTTAGGAAAATAAATTGACCAAAATAGACCACATGTGCACATAAGTATACTAAAAAACTAGACTTCACTCTCTAACAGATATCTCATAGAATATAAATTTTTTGAATGAGATATTTGGGATAGAGAAATTGCATGCAAATAGATTTCCAAAAAGCCAAAAATCAAGCAATTTGGATATGTTGTGGTTGGGAAACTTAACCAACCAGAATAGACTACCTGTTTACACAGGTATGCTAAAAAACTGGACTTCACTCTTTCACTTATATCTCATAGAATATATAAGCTTTGAAGAAGATATTTGAGATCAAAAAAGTGCACAAGATAAGATTTACAATGAGTGTTTAAACACAAGAAATGGTTACATATACAATGAGATATGAGCTTCATAGCATAGCTATGTACAAAACGACATGCGACTAGAAGGAGTCTATGAAAAGACAAAATGACAAAATGACTAGATCTGACTATTGGGAGATCTTGCCTTTTTCTCTCCTTGTGTAGAATGTGCTCCCACTATACTTTCATAATCAATGTGCATATGAAGAAGTTTGTGCCTCCTTCTTAACTCACCACTTTGCCCACTACATGCCACTGACTACAAGGCAGATATTGTATCTTTTCTTCATCATCAATTTTGACTATAATTTTTTCTTTTCTATTTTTCTTGTCCTCTTCTTATTCTGGCCCTCAGTCTCGCTAACCTCTGAATTCTTTTCCTAGCCTAAGTCTTGATTTTACTTAAGTGCCTAAGCTCTCGTGATGACTTGCACTAGGGCCGTGGATGCCACACTTCTCGTGGAGTCTACCACTAACCCAAGAGCGTTGATAAGGGTGATTTCTGGCATATTGGTGGGGTTCTTGGGACATTCTCGTAACAAGTGCTCCTTCCAACAATCTAGACAAAAGCCTTGAATTGTCACCGATTGGGTTTGTGTAGGTGCTGGTAGAGGGCAATCACGAATGAGGTGATCCCCCTGACATCGGTAGCATGGCCCTCTAGGAAATGGAGGTCTTATCTGCCTAGGCTGAGGCCTAGAATTGGGGTTTGTGTACATGACACTCGCATATTCTGGCTCCCAACTAGATTCATTGGGTTCTTCATAATAGTATGACTCATTATGCTTGGGTGATTGCATGTAGTAAGCCTGCGGGCTATCAATATGGGTAGAGTCAAAACTATGATCACTTGGGTCACTTTCTAAAAGCAGTGGTATCACTGGCACTAAAGCTCTATTTGGATTTTCTTCTACGGCTACATACTTCACTGGAATCACATTGGCTGGAGGAGGGGGTTGCTGCGCTAGGACTGGTTGAGGTCTTTGCTGCCCTTGATAGGGTGATTGATAGGATTGCTGGGGCCTACCATACTGCTGTTGTGGGTACTGATTCTGGTATTTTCGTTGCTGTGGATATGGCTAAGGATAATTTTGTCTAACAGCTTGTTTGTTATATGGGCAGTCTTGTGCATTGTGATTAGTGTATCTCCTTTCTATGGTGAAGTATTGGCTCTTTGGATTAACTCGAGGTTGATCCATGATAGGACACACATTAGCCATGTGGTCTCGTCCACATGTGTAGCATCATTTCCCTGGGGCAAATCTAGGAATTCGCTTGCTAGAAACACCTAATTTCTAAGCTACCTTTTCTGCTAGATCCTCAATTGATGTGGATTGTGAGGAAGCGAGGCTAGTAGAATTATCTGAATCTTTATAGATCTTTGAGAGCTCTAATTCCTCCCCTAGACTATCCTCAATGTCTATGCACATGCATACACATTCTTCTATGGATCTAGGGTCCTTCAAGTACACATAAGATCTTAGTTTGGTACTTAACAATTCGTCTAGAAATAAGGCCACTTGTTCGGTTGGAGGGGGTAACTCTGGAGCAGGGCATCTCTTAGGTATTGCCTAAACCTTCTTCCTGCGAGCCTCACATTCTCTTGAGGTGTCTGCTTGAAGCTGTATATCAAGGAAGATGTGTTATGCCTAATGCCACTTTTGGAAAACTCAATGATGAATGCTTCAAGAAGTTGGTCTATATTTCTGTATTGATCTTGGTGGAGTGGTTGAAACCAAGTCAATGCAGTGTTCTTGAGGGTTAGGCCAAAAGCATTGTATTGAATGAATAAGTCCTCCACTTGTTCAGCTCTCAAAACTTGCCTAAACTCTACTACATGGTCATAAGGGTCTCCTGTGCCATCGAAGCAATTCTTCATGGACTTAACCAATTGTGTGGGCCTTAAGGTTATGTGTGTTCTCTAGGCCTTGGTAAAGGGAATTCATTTGTATTTCTTGGATTCCATGGGTCCCTATGTCTCTCGTTGTCCATCCTATCAGTTTCAATCCTTGTTCTTTCTCTTCCCAATGGGTTAGCAAAGCTCACCTCGGGTCTATCTCTACTCCTTTCTCTTTGAGTCCCATGAGCCTGAGATGTTCCAGCTCCTTGGTGACCATAAGACACAGTGGATTGAGATTGGGGAAAAACAAATTCACCCTTCCAAGTGTATGCGTGTCTACAATGCTCTGAGACCACAAAGATCCTCTCTGAAGCATCATCTAAGTAGGTCACTTTGTCTGGGCTATCAGGATCTTTGAATTCATAGATGGTAAGAGCTCCTACTTCATTAGGCTTCTCAATATTATACCTCCAAAAAGCCTCATCCGTCTCTCGATTCACGACCAAATCTATGCTCCTATTGTCCTGGGGAACCCACTCTCGAGTGATTATTCTAGGCAGAACCGACTTGCCTCGAGGGGTTTTTGGCTCCTTTCCTAATTTCCCTTGCTCTATGTCACCTATTTCAGGTTCGAGATTATGTTGCCAAATTCATCCGTTCTTTCAGGTTGGCTGGTGACCACATACATTGTTCCTTCTTTATCTATGTAGGAACCATTTTCGAACTTGACTATCGGGTGTTCTTGTCCAATGGGATGATTCGAGTTTTTAATTAGGACAACAGATCTTCTCAAACCATCCTCATAGATATGAGCACCTAAGTGTTTGGTTTGGATATATTCCAATTGAGTCTTGTAGGGACCCTCAGGTTTTTCTAGGTATGCCACTCCTCATCTATCTACGGGTCTCTCCATGTTGTAAGACATCTCAGAGTCACTAGTTTCTGAGTCTAGAACGTAGGGGTAATCACTCAAGTGCTAGGCCCAAGATCTAGCTGTATGGTTGACACTAGCCTCGGATGATCTAATACTTTGACGGTCTCTCCCTAGGTGTCTTCCCGATCTAAGGTTCATATGCCCTTTGTACGTTGTTGATTCTTTGATACCAATCACTTGTTCCTTTTGAGTTCCTTTGTATGTGTTTTCTTGTTTTTAATTAAGCATCATCAGGAGCACTTAAGTGTGTCGTACTTGATGTTCTTCGTTCAATTAGCTTAAGTTCTTTTCCTTTAAGTTGTCCCTTGACTGCACTTTGAACTATTCTTAGACTTGAGAAATTAGAGGCTCTTAGAACTTGAGTATTCCTATCGTACCCCTAGTCAATCAAGACAACTACTCGCACTTAACCTAAGCTAAGAATGGATTGAGGGGTTGAGAGATGTTCCAACTGCGTGTAGTATTCACCACGAGCTTTCTGACAAGCTCTAGAGCTCAAAAAACGGATTTCATATGAAAAAGTTATGACAGTTCAGGGTTTAGGGGGTTAAAACATACAATCAAGACCTTTCAGGAGTTTAGTGCATTTTTCTAAGGCCTTTGTAATGGTATGGGTGATTGAATATGCAAATATGCCCAAATTTAGCCCAAATTCTCAAAAAAATTATCCCTCTATTTTTTTGTCGAAAATGCCTGTCTATCGCGATAGACACTGACTGTCACGTGGGGCTGTCTGTCGCGATAGACGGTATCTGTCATGATAGACGGGGTCTATCGTGGGGTCCTGTCTGTCACGATAGACAAGTGTCTATCACGATACACTGAGTCTGTCGACTGTCATGGTTTTGTCTTTCGCGATAAACGGTGTTTGTCGTCTATCGTGGTTTTGGTCTGTCACGATAGACGATTCTGTCGCGATATCGTGACAGACGGGGCCTATCGTGGGGTCCTGTCTATCGTGATAGATGGGTGTCTGTCATGATAGACTGAGTCTGTCGTCTGTCGTGGTTCTATCTGTCGTGATAGACGTTATCTGTCGTTTGTCGTGGTTTTGGTCTGTCACGATAGACGGGTCTATCACGATAGATGGGTCTGTCACGATAGACGGGTCTGTCGCGATAGACAGGGTCTATCGTGGGGTCTTGTCTGTCACGATAGACGGTGTCTATCACAATAGACTGAGTCTATCATCTATCGTGGTTTTGGTTTGTCGCGATAGACGGGGGTCTGTCGCGATAGACGGGGTTTATCGCGGGGCTTTGTCTGTCGCGATAGAGGGGTGTCTGTCGTGATAGACGGGGTCTATCATGGGGTGTTGTCTGTCATGATAGGCTGGAAAAATGCAAATTCTTTTGAAACTTCTAGTGATTTGGAGTTCTCTAATGGAATAAGTTATCGTGCCAAGCATGCATTCAAAAAATACTGAGTTTTTTTGTCTGTCGCGATAGATAGAGGTCGTCTTCCCGGGACCTGTGTAGAGCTATCGTACCTGCACAAGCTGCTGGAGATGGTGGTACAACTAGAACCTGCAGCAAAAGCTCAAAAAACACACAAAAACAGATAGCATGCAAGCTCTCTCTCGCTCTCTCTCACAAGTGAAATGAGGGAAATGAGATGGGGAGTGGAATATGACCAAAAATTGAAATTTTTGTGAAGATGGAGATGGAGATGGAAGATGGTGGAGATGAAAAAAAAGAAGAAAAATATGGAAAAGAAAGGATATTACCTATGACTGCAACGTCTCAAATCTACGTCTTACCATCACACGCTCGTCCTCGAAGCTCTCTTCCGAGCAACGGTGCCAAATTTGGTGTCACTCTAGCACAATGGTAAGTACCAACATGAGGAGATCCACCTCATAATTGTCAATCCGTGGAGACGTGAGGATTAGTATGAAAACTATGAGCAAGTGAAAGCACAAGTGCGCGAGTGAGAAGCACACAAACATGCACACACATACACACACACACGCACACAAGGCAAGAACAAAGAGAGGAACAATGGAGTTCTTTGCATTAGTCAAAAAGTCTCTTACATAAGCTCAAATCACTAACAATCTAACCTAAAAAATGAGCTCTCTAGCTCTTTTTATAGTTTTTTGACTAGCTTTGGCCTTGTCCAGACCTAGTGTCCGGCCTAGTTAAAAATTAGGTTCTAGAGCCTATTTGAGGGCTCAAACAGAGTCTAAAAATTATGAAAATTGGTATGCAACTAATTCTAATACTCCTCAAGCTCGAGGACTCCTTGGCTTGAACAAAATGGAGTCTATTCTGCCAAAAACAGGATTTATAATGTTTGTGTAGTGATGAAAATCACTTGAGTTGGAATAGTTCATGGAAAAAAAAACGATTAGGCCTTGTTACCGGATTGTGCATGACTGCTCCTTTGTACCTCTATGCTTTTCTTATGAATTGTATGCCAACACCTGGGCAATTCATAAACTGGCTCATCTGTGAGACAACAAACTGAATATCTCGCCGAATAATGCATAAGTAAATCAAACATCCAACAGCCTGGTGATAGAGAACAACATCAAATGCATCTCCAACATCATGAAGACTCAATCGTAAACATGTCTCCATAGGAGTGGCAATAGGCTTACAGTCTTCAAGGCCAAAACGTTGCAATAATGTGTCAATATATTTCATTTGACACAAAGCCATCCCACCATCAACTTTCATAAAGTCAATGCCCAAATAGTGATGCAAATGCCCCAAATCAGACATCTCAAATGAGGCATCCAAATCAGCCTTAAAACCAGCAATATGCTTGTCATGAGGACTAGTGAGTAGCATGTCATCAACATACACCACAATGATCAGAAGCACATCATTAGCACGCTTAACATATAAGGTGCTTTCAGTTGGACTATTCTCAAAACCATGTGCAATCAAATAGGCATGTATATTTTCATACCAAGCACGTGGTTCTTGCTTTAAACCATATAATGCCTTCTTTAACCTACACACCTAGTTTTCATGCCCTTTTTGCACAAAGCCGTGATGCTGAAAAACATACACTTCTTTATGCAAGTCACCATTCAAAAATGTTGTTTTAATGTCCAAATGATGTACATTCCAACCATGATGAGCTTCAAGTGCACAAATGCTAGGAACAATAGTCATTCAGCAATTAGGAGCAAAGGTTTCATCAAAATCAATGCCTCTTTCCTTTTCATAACCCTTTGAACAAGCCTAGCTTTATACCTGTCAATTGTTCCATCAGGTTTACACTTTAGTTTGTATACCCACTTAGTGCCAATGGCCTTCTTGCCAGGAGGCAAGTCACATAAAGACCAGGTACCATTTTTCATGATAGCATCATATTCAGATTGCATTGTGTACATCCAATGTTCAGAATTTTGTGCTTCATCCAACGAAACAGGTTCACTCTCATCACAGAGACCAGAGGTAGCCATAGCATCAATCTGATGCAAAAGAGGTGCTATGAGAGATTGATAGAGTACGATATGATAGAGATGCATCTAATTTACTATCACGCAAGGTCTGCACCAGCCATTTTGGCATAGTTTTTGCCTGCTCAATATCAGAGCTCTCATCAACAAGTGTATCACGTAAATCTGCATCTGAAATGGAATGATCTGCATCATCACATGAAACCTGCAAAGGCTGAGAAGTTGCCTCATTAGGGCTAGCACTAGGCTGTCCACCTGTAAAAAGAGACAGCAAAGTATCATACATATCTTTGAAGCTAACAGATGTCTCATTAATACATGAAAGCAATGGTTGAATAGCATCTTTCACAAAAACAACATCACGGCTAACCAGAACGTGTTTAGTTTGTGGATGATACAGATGATAGACTCTACTTTCAGAACTGTACCCAATAAAAATACATTTTATTGCTTTATCATCCAATTTTCTGCGATGATGTTCAGGCATTAATGCATATGCCAAACAAACAAAAACATGCAGAGGAGAAACAGATGGCTTGCGACCATACCAAGCCTCATATGGAGTGATAGATTGCAATGCTTTAGTGGGACACGTGTTCAGTACATATGCTGCACACATAACAACCTCAAGCCAGAAACTATGTGGTAAAGCCTGACTCTTGACCATACACCTCACCATCTCCATGAGTGATGTATTCTTTTGTTCAACAACTCCATTCTGTTGAAGTGTATATGACACTATACATTGATGTTTTATCCCACGTTCAGCCAAAAATGCATTAAAGAAGACATATATTCCCCCCCTCGATCAGAACGGAGGGTGCCCATTTTACATGCTGATAGATTTTCAGCTAAAACCAGAAACTGTTTGAAGCACATAAACACTTGGGACTTTGCCTTCAATGGATATACTCATGCATGCCTGGAAAAATGATCGATGAAAGTCACAAAGTAAAGATAGTTCCCAAAAGAAGGTGTCTACATAGGACCACAAACATCACTATGTACAAGCTGCAATTTCTGAGTAGCCTGAACTGAACCATCTTTTGGAAAGGAGGAATGCTACATTTTGCCCAAAATACAGCCTTCACAAACATGTTTTTCAGGTGCCTCAAGTTTGGGCAAAGAGGACACCATTTCAGATTTTTGCAGGCATAGCAAATTAGCAAAATTCAGATGACCAAAGCGTGCATGCTAAAGCTTTGCATCTGACATAGCCTGAGAATCATGTACTACACATGATCCTTCATAGTCTATGAGCTTATACAGGCCACAAAATAAAATGCCAGAAGAAATAATGACATCGGCATTTGATAGATCATGAACTGTATATCTGTCATCAACAAATTTCACAACCAAGGCAATAAAGCATTTGATAAAGTGAAAGAACTGCCATCATCAGTAGTCAAAATGATCTTACCAACTCCCATAACAGGATAAGAAGAATTGTTGATGCATGTAACAATATTCCGTGTAGGGGCACGCTCGAGTGAAGAGAAGAAACTGCACTGTGAGGTTGTAAGAAAATAACAGCACAGCGGAATAGACCTGTAGACAAAGTTGAGAGAAAAACGTAGACAAAGATAGGCGCACATTGAGAGGTAGAGAACTCAAATTCTCATATTGCAAAGCGTAATGCAGTTACAATGATGGTGTTGTCCACCCGTGCGCTCCCACTGTGGAGCTTAGATGGCGATCTAGATAGACTCTAGATGAAGGGCTTACTAGTGCGCAATGTTGTGTAAAGCTCAACCTGGGTTGTGCTTATATAGCTTTTACAAGGCGGTTCGGTATAGATAAACGTAGTCGGGAGATACAAAATAGTCGGTAAAATATATGATCCGACAATATCTCCACAACCAGAAGTCCTACCGTCTCGGCCCTACGGGCCGGGGGGATAGGCCCCCCCGACCCCACAGAAGGGGGCAAGCCCCCCTCTGCACTCCCCACATTAAGGTTCTATGGGGAAACCGCGCGACGCCACAGGGCCTTTATTTTCACCTTAAATGGTAACCCAATGGCCTGGAAGTTTATGCCCTACCTAACCTAACGGCTATGCTCACAAAGATCATCTATAACCATCAACGGTCACACATAGACCTCATCTAACTTGGAAGTTAGGGTTCCACAAATGTCCGGGCTCTCATAATGGCTTCTCCTCATAATGGGGGCCTTACAACTTAGAGCACCGTGGATCATTTGTGGTCACATGAGGGTGGAGTATTGAGCATATCTAACACCCCCCCTCAATGTCCACCCGATGGTGAACTACCTCCTTGGTCCAATCCAAAGCTTTGGAAAGTGTCGAAGAAGTTGCTCTCTCCCAAGAGCCTTGGTGAAGATGTCTGCTCCATTTTCTTCAGTAGGGCAATAGGTTATCTCCACGACCCCGTCCTCAATCAACTCACACACATAATGATACTGGATTTCTATGTGCTTGGTACGTGCATGGAAAACAGGATTTTTGGCGATGGCCATGCAACTTTGGTTCTCACACTTCAACTTTGTAGCCTCCTGTCCTTGTATTCCTATGTGCCATAGGATCCTCCTCAACCATACTGCTTCACATGCTGCAACGCATGCAGCTTTGTACTCAGCTTGAAGATAATGTTATAGTCGGTTGCTTCTTACTGATCCAAGAGAAAATCCCTGATCCTAAAGAAAAGCAATATCCAGAAACTGATTTTCTGGTATCAATATCTCTTGCCCAATCTGAGTCACAGTATCCGACTAGAGATGATCCTTCTTCATAAAGAATTACCATAATCAGTGGTTCCTTTCACATACCTGAGTATCCGCATGCTTGCCTTCCAATGAGTTTGGCAAGGCTTATTAGAGAACTTGCTTAATACTCCAACAACATAAGAGATGTCTGGTCTGCTATTGCACAAGTAGATGAGACTTCCAACTAATTTCCTGTATCTTCCAATATCCACTGGAGGTGAAGTATCTTCAATAGATAATTTTGTGTTGACCTCCATAGGTGTAGAAATTTCCTTGCAATCCTCCATGTCGAATGCCTTCAATATCTGCCTTGCATACTTTTGTTGAGAGATGAAAAACTTCCCTGGTTCCTGCCAAACTTCAAGACCTAAGCAATAATGCATTAAGCCCAAGTCTGTCATTTCAAATTCTAAACTCAAGGCAGCTTTTGTTTGTTGAAGAAGAGCATCATCATTTCCTGTAATCACAAGGTTATCTACATAGAGTACAAGCACAATTGTCTTCCCTCCTTTCTTTAGAACATACAAGTTAGCATCAGAAGCACATCTTTTGAACCCTAGATCCAAAAGATACTTATCTATCCGTTGGTACCATGCTCTAGGGGCTTGTTTTAGCCCATATAATGCCTTCTTCAGCTTACATACCTTGTTTTGTGAATGGCGAGCCTCAAACCCTGGTGGCTGAGACACATATACCTCCTCCTTGATGTCTCCATTCAGGAACGCTGATTTAACATCCATGTGATAGACTGGCCAACGCTTATGTGCAGCCACAGCTAGTACTACTCGGATAGTAGTCATTCTTGCAGTCGGGGCAAATGATTCACAAAAGTCAATGCCTTCAACTTGTGAGTAGCCTTGTGCAACAAGTCTTGCTTTATATTTTTCTAGAGTACCATCAGCCTTGTACTTTAGCTTCCAAACCCACTTGGTGCCAATGACTTTATGCTTAGGGGGTCGATCCACTAGCTCCCAAGTTCCATTCTTCATGATATTGTTGTATTCTGTTTGCATGGCAGCCCTCCAATTCGGATCATGGAGTGCCTCTTCCATATTGCTTGGTTCCTTCGCTTCTTCTTGAATGAGATCAGCCATCAAGGCTGTGTTTACAATATGGGCACTTGCCCGTCTCTGTTCCTCTATTCTCTGTGATCGCCTCGGTCCATCTGCAACCTGTTCTAGTGACTGTGGGATGGGGTTTGCAGAATCATAGAGCTGCCTCATCATCTGAAGATGATGCTTCCTTGTCTTGTGTAGAAGGGATAGCTCTTGGGCCAGGTTCATAGTGGATTGCCCCTTCGCCTGATGATAAAGTGGAAGCTCTCTTTTCCTCCTCCACTGCATGTGGCTGCTCCTCCTTGAACACCACATCACGACTCGCCATGATCTTCTTAGCGTCAGGGTCATAAAGCTTATAAGCCTTCTTATCTTCGTTGTACCCCAGGAAGATACATTTGATGCTTTTTGGTTGAAGCTTGTTTCTCTCCCTATCTGGAACATGTACATAACATTCACTTCCAAATACTTTGAAATGGGAAACAGAAGGCTTTTTACCAGTGTAGGCTTCTTATGGAGTCTTTCCATCAAGTGCCTTGGTGTAGCTTCGATTCAAGATGTAGACAGCAATGTTGACAGCCTCTGCCCAAAATTGATTAGGCAAACCCTTTCCTTTCAACATGCACCTTGCCATCTCCATGATGGTTCGATTCCGACGTTCTGCAACACCGTTCTGTTGAGGACTATGTGCCACTGTGAGTTGATGCTTGATTCCCTTACTCTTGCAAAAATCTTCAAACTCTATTGATGTGAACTCACCACCACCGTCTGTTCTGAATTTCTTCATCTTCTTCCCTGTTTCAATTTCAACAAGTTGAAGCCATTCTTTAAACTTACCAAAAGCTTGAGCCTTATCGCGAAGGAAGTACACCCACATCTTCCTGCTATAGTCATCGACAAGTAACATGAAGTAGGAAGATCCGCCCAAGGCCTGTGTAGGCATTTTTCCGCACAAGTCAGCATGCACCAACTCTAGAGGATAGCTTGCCCTGTTCTTGCTTTCTTGTGGAAATGCCTTCCTCTGTTGCTTGCCCATCATGCAAGCTTCACATGGTTCCTTCATTTCTGCAATCGATGGTAGGTGTGCAACCATACCTCTGCGATGCATCTCCTTCAGTACATGGTATCCAATGTGGCCGAATCTCTCATGCCATAGCTTACTTGTTCCCACGTTTGTAGTGGCTGTAAGAGCACACAACTCATACAGGTTGTTCCTCCTTATGCCAGTCCCAACAATGTTGTTGTTACCGTCCATAATCTTAGCTCCTGTCTTACTGAAAGATACTTGATGACCTTGATCGGTTATAGAAGCTACTGAAAGTAGATTTCGTTTTATTTGTGGAACATACAGCACATTTGAAAGCTTTCTGATATCGCCATTAGAGTTAATGAAAGAAACCGTACCCTCGCCCTCTGCAGGACATCTTGCATTGTTTCCTACCTTTACTGTGATGGGTTCCTTTAGAGGTTGTAAGGAACTGTAAAGGTCTTTTCTACTTGTCATGTGACGAGATGCACCGCTGTCCAACACCCATGAGTCATCTGTTCCTGAATCTTTGGCCGAGGAGCACACCTCCTCTATCGTAACAAATAACTCAAGCTCTGTTTCTGTTGTGTTGGCAGACTCCTTGCCCTTGCCACCTTTTGAAGAGCCACTCTTCTCTTCTGCCTTCTTGATGCGACAGTCTTGGATTCTGTGTCCCTTCTTCTTGCAGTGGAAACACTCTCCCTTGAACTTCTTTTTGTCCTTCTTCTTTTTGTCTCCATCTTTTGAAGAGTCTGTTTTGCCTCCTTTGGCATTTGCTATGAATGCAGCATCTCCTTTGCTACCACCACTCCTTGCCTTGAGCCGCAGCTCCTCCTCCATGAGTAAGGCACTGAATTCTTCAAAAGTTAGTGGTTGAGGTCTGATTTGAGTGTTAAGAGCAGTTACCAGACCATCAAACTTAGGTGGACAGATTCGAAGACAACATTGAGCTAGCTCTTCACTTGACTTTTGAACACCTGCTCCCGCCATTTAATCTCGTAGATTCTTTATGCGAGTGATAAACACCTCTGCAGTCTCCCCATCAGCAAACCGTTCTGCTGCAAGCTGACTCTCCAAGTTCTGAATCTGTCTGATTACGAGTTTCATATTGATTTCTCAATATGTTCCATGCTTCACATGCCTTCGTAGTATGCTGAATGAGAGTCAGAACACTATCAGAAGTACTTGTAACAAGAGCACAGAGTGCATCTGCATTTCTATGTTTCCAAGCACGTAGAAGATCAGCATCAGGAGGAATCATTCGACCAGGAGTATTTGGATCAGGTCTTTCTTGGGGCTCATGATCAGTCCCAAGAACAGTCTCCAAAAGCTCATATGAATCAAGAATAGAAGTGATTTTGAACTTCCACAGGGTGTAGTTTGTACCATCAAGTTTACCTTCTGTGAAGGCTGGTGGCCATATCCGCAACATTGGGATGACCAGCATCATTGCTGCTCCTGCTTGTGCGCCACCTACTCTTGTTGATGAACCACCTTGGCCCCCAGTCGTAGATGATGATGCACCGCTTGACATCTTCTCTCTTTTGTTGTTCAAAACTCTACAACCTCTGCGTTTCTACTTCTGCACCACTCAGAGCCTCTTGAGCTCTGATATCATGTAAGAAAATAACAGCACAGCGGAATAGACCTGTAGACAGAGTTGAGAGAAAAACACAGACAAAGATAGACGCAGATTGAGAGGTAGAGAACTCAAATTCTCAGATTGCAAAGCGTAATGCAGTTACAATGATGGTGTTGTCCACCCGTGTGCTCCCACTGTGGAGCTTAGATGGCGATCTAGACAGACTCTAGATGAAGGGCTTACTTGTGCGCAATGCTGTGTAAAGCTCAACCTGGGCTGTGCTTATATAGCATTTACAAGGCGGTTCGGTATAGATAAACGTAGTCGGGAGATACAAAATAGTCGGTAAAATATATGATCCGACAATATCTCCACGACCAGAAGTCCTACCGTCTTGGCCCTACGGGCCGAGGGGATAGGCCCCCCGGACCCCGCAGAAGGGGGCAAGCTCCCCTCTGCACTCCCCCCATTAAGGTTCTATGGGGAAATCGCGCGACGCCACAGGGCCTTTATTTTTACCTTAAATGGTAACCCAATGGCCTGGAAGTTTATGCCCTACCTAACCTAACGGCTAGGCTCACAAAGATCATCTATAACCATCAACGGTCACACATAGACCTCATCTAACTTGGAAGTTAGGGTTCCACAAATGTCCGGGCTCTCATAATGGCTTATCCTCATAATGGGAGCCTTACAACTTAGAGCACCATGGATCATTTGTGATCACATGAGGGTGGAGTATTGAGCATATCTAACAGAGGTAATATGTTTGGTCGCTGATATGAGTTGGGAGGACCATTCAGAACAGTCTGCACAAGTGAACTGTCAAGAAGGACTTCATATGCAGAAATCAATTGTTCCTTCAAATCCTTGATCTTTGTCATAAAACTGTCCATAGAATCACCTTCATTCATGTGCTCACTCTCCAACTATTTTCAGAGGTAAGCAACACGAGCCTCATTCCTAGCCTGGTACAATGTGGTAAGTGTATCCCAAGCATCCTCAGTTGTTCTGCAAGAGTGAATGTGGGGAATAATGGCATGTTTGACAGACAAAGCTATCAATGCACGTGCCTCAGCATCTCTGCCATCCCAATGGATTGGCTCTACGGTAGGTGCAACAGAAACAACAGCACGAACATGAATCTACAGAATATGACCATCTTTGACACCATCTGCATGAGCTTCTATACCTACAGTTGTAACAATTGCAGGAACGATAGGACATTTTTCAACACCTTGCACAATGTTCCATAGTCCTTTTGCAACCAATACATGTCGCATCATATAAGCCCATAATGGGTAGTTGGTACCATCCAACTTATCCTCAATAGCCAACATACGGAATACATCATTGCTTTTAGCCATGGCCAATGACTAAAATACCTTGATGCAGAAAATTGATTGTATCTCAAAAATTTGAATAGAATTGCCGAGACAAATTCAGCTAAATCTGTAGCAGATTTCATGATGCTTATACTGGCGAACCAAAACTGGTATATACCTTTGGCACAAAAAGACAAAATAGCTTGCACAAGCACTGTGATAGTGCATTCGGAGGCCAAAACGAGCTCAGATCGCGATCTCTGAAACACCTTGAGTATGCTCACCAAAATTCTTGCGATTCTGAGACTACAACCGGAGAGGTGTTGACGACGCCCTAAATGAAGTAGCGACCTGCTATGATACCAATTGTTGGAGCTAGACGTCTGCGGAAGCACGCAAACAACATAAGGAAGAAGAAGAAGCTTGGAGCACACCACACAAATGTTGAATGCATTACCATTAGAATGTACAAAGATAAGTGGCACGTTAGGGCAATAGGCATGTATACAAACCGGGGGGAAAAAACCTCCTAAGGAGGGAAAAAAGTGCCCCTGATGGTCCTAGAGTGTTCACACACATCACTACCTAAATATATCAACAGTATCTTTGGCACAAAAAGACAAAATTGCCTACATAAGCACTATGATAGTGCGTTTGAAGGCCAAAACGAGCTTAGATCACGATTTTCGCACCACAAAACAAAGCTGTTTTGATCTTCTAATCATTGTGAGTACACTCACCAATTTTCATGCGATTCTGAGACTGTGAGTAGAGGGGTATCGATGATGCCCTAGATGAAGCAACAACCTGCTCTGATACCAATTGTTGGAGTTTGATGTCTACAGAAGCACACGAACAACACATGGAAGAAAAAGAAGCTTGGAGCATAACACACAATACTGAATGTATTACCACTAGAATGTACAAAAGATAAGTAACCCATTAGGGCTATAGGCATATATACAAGCCCGGGGAAAAAACCTCTTAAAGAGGGAAAAAAGTGCCCCGACAATCCTACTATGTTCACACACATCACTAACTAAATATATCAACAAGATTGCACCCAATCCTGTGTTTTGTCTAGTCTCTTCACATATTTATTTTCTGTTTGTTTTTCAACACCCATATCCTCTGTGTGAGCATGAAACAACATCCTGATTACAAAGAGTTTACAAGAACCTACAAAAACAGACCCTTAGACATGGGATCAAGTGTTCTATGTTTTTATGAAGCCCCAATGGTATTATGGATGTAGTGAGGATCATTATATTTACAATAAGAGATGTTAAGATGGCACATTGATATAATTTATACTTTATGTTTCTAATATGATTATTGTTAAAAAAGTCTCAAAAGGCTTGTATTCTTGAAATAATGAGTCAAATACTTCGTATCCAAAAAATTATGTTGGCATGTGGGTTATTCATGTTAGTTATATTAATTACATCTAACTTACTTAAAATGAGTACATATCAAAGTACTTCAAATATCTTTGCATTACATTTTATGTGATTTTGAGAAATAACAATCGTCCCAAAGATGATGGAAAGAAGGATTTCATGTTCATGATTCCTTACTGATCTACTTCTAGTAGTCTCTTATATAGTATGACACTTGCGAGACTGAGAATTGCATTTCTAGTGGAAATTGTGGGTAGATAAATTTATAATCTTGTGAGGAGGAAGCCATGGGGATTGGTCAAGACGATATTGAGATATCTCATTGATGCTAAGGATAAATGTCTATGCATACATAGCGTTGATGCATCCATAGTTGGATACATTGGCTTGAATATGTTGGTTGTGTGAAAAATGAGAAATCTACTTCAAGGTATGCATTTCACCTCAAAGAAGCTTCTATTTGTTGAACATCTCATATTCGTGGAATGTACTATTAATATTGAGTATAGAAGCAAAGTATGTTGTATCCAGTGAGGAGGCATTGAGGCATGTAAGGAAGCATTGTGACCTTTTAATGTAACTTGCAACATGGACATGCCTTAGCCACATTTTTCATCTCCTTATTGGAAACTAGAGTGCTATGACACCAACTAAGAATCTGATGTATCATGGAAAGAACAAGCACATTAAAATGCAATCACACTTTGTGCATCAATGCTTAGTCACTGAGTGTTAAGAGGGTTTATACTTGAGAAGATATAGCATATGCCATGACAATGCATCTACCATAAGATACCTTTAAATTGCACTATTCTCATCTATTGGGGTCTACTTGATCCTAGATTTTCCATGATTCCTTATTCATTGTGTGAAATGGCCATGAGGTGAGAGGTATGAGTCCTATATTCTTTTTCATTATTTATTTTATTCACTTTTTTTTTTTAATTCCAACGTTGGACTTTAGTAGAATTTGTTTCAATAGAATATAGAATTGCTTGGTAAGCCACACATAGTAGTCACACCCTATCATGAAAACAGTGTATTTGAGTGCTCAGAAGTTTTTTATGTGCATTTTCCAAATCTTAGAATCTCCACTTCAAAAGTATATCCTTTTTTTTGAATTAATTGTACATAGAAAGGATGTATGGATTTTTATAGTAGGGATTTAACCTTATCTTCCTTATCATTATCAGATTTCTTGTTTAATAATAATGATAAGTATTATTATCAGCTTTCTCACTTAACTGAACCTTATCTTCCTTATCATTATCAATTTATCATTTCATCAAGGCACAATTAATAATGTGCATTCTCATTTGCAATTCTATGCACACTTCTGATGATTCATTCCCTCACACAAACTTGTTCTCCTGTATATCTCACAAAGCTCCAAAGTTGGAAGACATATCTACAAGCCTACTTTATCAAGGAATATTGAGAGGATTCTAACTAGGAATGATGGGATGAAGCATATCAATAATCGACCATAAAAATGAACCAAAACCATGGATCCACTATCACATGGCTCACTAAGAAGGACTTGGATCACCTATGGATTGGCACGTGACTTGGACCACCCTAGGATGTAAGATATGCCCATGCAGTGCCATATGTTCATATACCTAAGATCCACAATCATCATGCTCATAGAGAAGCTTTGAGTTCATGAAAATGAATGTTTTGGGCATGCCTTATATTTTACATTATCAAGTCTACATAGGCTCTTATCATACTGGTATCTTCTTAACTACTAGTCCAAAGCACAACAGTAATATGACATCCTAATGGCTGTTCTCGAGGTACATTCCATGATCATATTTGAATATCCTCAAATCTACAAAGTTCTAGTAAATAGAGATATACAATACCATATTACTCTTGTTGTGGTCTTCTTTAGTATGTGGATCACGAGGCATGCTGTCTTATAAAAATCTTTAGAATTTTCAATGTGTGAAAGGTAGGTGTTGTTAAAATGTGTCTGGATCGGAATGACAACATGCACATAGAAATAAGGAGGAGAGGGAGTACTAAAAGGAAGGGGGGTAATCATTAAAACATTGCTTCAAATGTTCTCAAAAAGTATATGATATCACATGCAATCATGGAATTATAGATTTATTCAAAACTAGGAACAAATGTACTCAAAGGTGTCTTTTATGATTTGACATAAGTGATCATGTCCTTGACACAAGGCATACCATCCCATCTTTGGAATGAGGAAGAAATTTGTTGTCCATGATTGAGAGGATTTTGTGACATGTAGCGAATGCATGAGAGCTTGAAAAAAGACCAGAAAGATATGTCATTGTAACAAGCAATTGATGTTATGAAATCTTGCAAATTTTTAGCAATAATAAGAGTTTGGAACAATGAATAACTCATTCTTATATAGAGCTAACTCATTTTCATATAATAACATGCTCGTCTACAACTGGAAAGAACTCATGACTATACAACAACATGTGAAAATATAACCAATCAAGTATTTTCCATTGACAATGTTATGAATGTGTGTCACCATTTCTCATGAAAAAGTCATGTCTATGACCAGTTTGTCTCCAAGACACTTATGTTTGATGTATGATTAAGAAAAATGTCTTCAAAAGGCCCATTAAAAGGGAGGGTATGTGCATGGATTGAAGGGTATTGTGACACATTGAATAGTTTATCTTTGTTTTTCAAACACATGGATGAAGTGAGACATGCTCTTGTTGGGTAACAATATTTCAAGGCTACCCACATTCGGTGCATCGAGCAACAAAATACTTCTAGGAACCATCATATGTGTAGTGTTTCCTCGATCACAAGATATCCTCAATAGGAAGCTTCTGATCACTCAAGAATAGTAGAGGAGAGAAAAAAGCATAGAACTTGCACAAGATAAGAGAAAATCCGATGCGAAAGAGTACATAAGATATGACTCAAAGAAAGAGAAGTTTTGGTATAATAGATTTAAATCAATCGATATAATAGATTTGGAAAATAGCTTCTTGACGAAGCCTCTACCTCTCGACCACCCCTGAGTTATTAGAGTATGTGGGGTACATGAGGACCCACTGTTACAACAAACTAGTTTGTAAGATTAATCGGGTGAGATTTTTCTTTAAAATCAACATCTGTAACAATTATCTCCAAGACTAGGTTTGGTGCATGGATGAGCAAAGGCGCTTCAAGGGGGGACATAATGAAGCAGTACACATAGATCGATTAGGATTCTCTAATTCATCAATTTGGTTGTGTTTTTTTAAAGCATGAGCACGAGATGAAAGATGTTCATTTTAAAAAGAGAAGTTTGGTCTTCAACCTACTATTATGCTTGAAGTTTGAAGGAACAAAACACAAACATCTTCACATTTAAAAGACTAAGATTAGGCCCATCTACCAGTATTGAGCCTTATTGCATGCATGGATGGTAGTCTACACAAGGATACATGACATTGGTTTGGACAACCCTAGATTTTTATGTAAGGTTATCCCAACTTAATACATGAGGATTAAGGAAAGCAACAAGGCTTTTGATGTCTGCTGATGTTAGCTCAACTGATTGGGTCCTTTGTGTCTCAAGGCTGAGGGTGGGGGTTCAACCCATGTGGGCTATGACCAGACACTTCTCACCCCAAGGGATGAGATGCTAACGAAGCCCCTTTGAGTGATCGTTGGGCCTTCAGGCTACCCAATCAAAGGAGAGCCTCTGGACTACATAGTTCAAATTAGTTATCTTGTCTGGCCTTAGAGTCACCCCGTTTGAGTGTCTACCTTAGCCGGTCTTCAGACTCTGTATCTTAGTAGTTGTTACGCATCTAACTCCTACTTTGTGGGATTCGAGAGGTCCCATGGATATTATGCCTTCTTTTCGGTGTACTTTCCAATTAATTCAAGCTTTAATTGAAGGTAGATCTCAATGATCGAAGCATTTGCCACAAGAAGAGAAAGTTATGCAACAAAGTGCTTTTTCTTATGTATAGCTTTAAAAAGCCTTGCTTTTACGTTAATGTAAAAAAAAAATTCCTTATTTGCAACTTGCAGGTGCGTGCTTTCTAGGTATAGCTTTTCACATTCTGTTTATAGCTTTACAGGCTACCATGATCGATGGTTAATATGCTTGCGCCTCTCTTTTGAATTTTGGAAGGCATGAACTATGCATAGTTTGAATTCGCTCATCCTTCCAAAATCTGTTCAAATCTGGCCTTTTGTCAATTTTGTAAGTAAAGATAGTGATATATATAACCATACAACCCCCTTTCCCTCCCCCTACCTACTCTTCCTTTCCCTGTCCCCCCATCACACCTCTCTCTCTCTCTTCCCATATTTGCACACACAGTCATCATGCACGCATTGATGGCATTTTTTCCCATCCCTGGATCCGTGGTGATCGCCTTTTGAGGATACCCACCTTCCATGTGGCTCTTTGAAGGAAACCTTGTCTTAAATTTGAAAGACATAGGGATAGAACAGTAGTGCTTTGATCACCCCGCGCTGTGCGGGAGTTTCTCACCCATCGGTTGAATCGCCAGGTTCGTTTCCTAATCGTCCTTCGCCGTACTACTCCATCACAAAAGTAGTCCTTTGCAACGAGGCGTTTCCATTCGTTGTCATGCGGATCTTGGTTGAACTAGGCGATTCAAGAAGGGTTGTTAGAGTGCCTTTTCATATCACCCACTAGATAATGGATGCATTTCTTTGTGTTCTCCTTCGTAATCATATTCTTTTCCATGTCTTTACAACTTACATGTTTTCTGGACGTCATGGCGATCGTTGCATGTAACTGTATGAACATTTATAATGTCTAGTATGAAGTATGCTTTTGTATCTGATTGTTTCAATGTGCATATGATCTTGTTATACATTAAGAGTAATCGCCGTTGTGAGATCACTCGCATTCACTCGTTTTTCATGTATTAAATATCTATTATATGCCTATACCATCATGACTATGGCTTGAAGTGAGATTTAGTGACTGGATCTATGTAAAAAGACAGTATCATGCATGCAACTGACATCATCATCCGAAAAATACTCATTCTTAGTGTAGAGCTTGGATCAGCATGGATTTATGGATATTATGATTAATTAAGAGTCTATACACTTGTGTTCTCACAATAATTATGTATGAAGAGTTGGCTTTTTAGTGGTTTCAATTGAGCTTGGCACAAAAAATAGGGTTATAACTCATGATTTATAGAAGGACTGACATGGCTATGCTTCTAATACGGTAGAAAATAGCATTCTAAACCTAATAGATTTTTGATATCTCTATGTTTATCTCTTGGTAGCTCATTTATTCTTTATATGGTTTTTATTTCAAGTTCTTATAGTCTTTCACTAGCCACCCCACTTGTGTATTGGAGTTGTATGTGTATAGATGTCGTGTATTCATGTGTTAGAAATCATCATCCAATTTTTGTTCTTCAATTCAAAGCACATATGTAATCAACTTGGGACCTTCAATTTGGAATCTATAGATCTTACTTGTTGGAAGTCTTTGTTAAGGAAAATATGTTCCAAAAGTCCACTTGTAACAAGCCCTTTGCTGGAATAGTTCAAGCCTCAAGGCTTGAACTCTTTCAAGTTATCTTTGAATACATGAGCGATTTTAGATGAACTTGTGGCATTTAAACATGTGATAGTACTTTTGGTAATCTTGGTGATCAAAAGAGTTTCTTTATAGATGATTGATATGTAAAACTATGAAGTACATGCTTATGTATCATGCTTTGCTTATTGAAATCTGGTGCTCCTATTAGAGACTTATTCTATTAAATAGAGGTAAAAAATAACGAAGTAAATTTTTTACGGAGGAATTTTTATATCACATCCTTATTCTAAACCATGGTAGAGTCTATTGTGCATAGCTTGGATGAAGAGTCATGAAATACTTAAAGTCCTAACTTCCCTTGACTAGGTGTAAGCTTTAACAGTCTCTTCAAACAAAGACTAGTGATAAAGTGCTACAAATTCTCTAATTATATGGTGCTAATGTCTACCAAACCCTCATTTAAAAAACAACTCGAAAACTTTCCTTTTACATGCTAATAATTTTTGCATCTAGGTAATGTGATACATAACATCCAAGAAT
>CM035423.1:53120250-53140250 GCA_020310875.1 Ceratopteris richardii
ATAAATTCCTTTCTCACTTCATTCCTTATCTTGTTGCTTTTCTTTTTGGATCTGTCTTTGCATCCTCAAAAGCTTCACCTTAAATACTCTATCATTATTAAATATGTGAATAAAAATCTTGCAATATGAATCTTGGATTCAGATTGGTACCATAAGAAATGCCTTAGACATCTTTTAGATCCCTCCACCTATCTTAGAGTTCCCTCTCCCAATCTTTTCTCTCATTTTGATCATGTCTTTTCTTTATGCTTGTGCTTCTTAGATTGCCTCTCTTTTGAGGACTTCCATTTTCTTTCTCTTTCCTCTTTCTCTTCTCTCTCTTTGCTCCTTTTGTATTCTTTCCGAAATTCATAGAACTCTTATGGTAAGAATGTCTAGAAGGAATATGTCTTTTAAAGTGCTTTTAGATAGCTTTATCATGTTTGAGGTTTAGGGTTTAGAGTTCAGGGATTTAGGATTTATGGATTAGGGTTTTAGGGTTTTAGAGGGTATAGGGCCTAAAAACAAAAGTCAATGCAAAACTTGAACTATACACATGGCACACATGGTGATGAAAACCTAATATATTGCAAAAATAAAAATGCCCATAATAGTTTCACCCAGTGGTTCTTTAGTCAAATCTTGGAATTACATCAAGGGGGGATCTCTATGTATGTAAAGAGCATGCCGAATGTAAGGAATAATGCATTTGGTATGATCTTTATGCATACAATGATCTTCTCTTATTGTAATTCAAAGACATGCATGAAGAGCCACCGGACAAAACTATTTGTGTGCATTCTTGTTTTTATAGTATATGGGTTTTCATCACTTTGTGTGCCAGGTGTATTGTTGTGTAAGATTTGCATAAATTTTTGTTTTTAAACCCTTGACTTTAAACCTTAAAATCCTAATCTTTATTCATAACCCCTAACCCTTGACCTCTAATCCCTAAACCCTAAACATGATGAAGTTATATAGAATGACTCTCAAGGACATACTCTTTGTAAATAGGTCTTCTTACCATTGGGGTTTATGAACTTTAGAAAGTATATAGAAGGGACAAAGAGAGAGAGGAGAAGAAAGAGGAAGAGAAAAGAAATGGAAGTTCTTATAAAAGACAGAAGTCAAGAACCAGAAGTAGAGAGAAAGATCAGGATCAAAAATAGAAAAGATCAAGAGGGGAAACTTTGAGATAGATGGAGGGATTTAAAAGATACCTATATTCCTTATGGTACTAATTTGAGTATAAGATTATGGTTCAAGGTTCTGTTGATATATTTAAGTAGTGATGTGTGTGAACACTCTTGGATTGTCGGGGCATTTTTTTCCCTCTTTAGGAGGTTTTTCCCCCTTGGCTTGTATATACGCCTATTGCCCTAATGGGCTACTTATCTTTGTACATTCTAGTGGTAATACATTCAGTATTGTGTGTTGTGCTCTAAACTTCTTCTTCTTCCTTGTGCTTTTCGCGTGCTTCCGTAGACGTCTAACTCCAACAATTGGTATCAGAGCAGGTCATCGCTTCATCTAGGGAGTAATCTACACGTCTCCGGTTGTAGTCTCAGATTAGCACGAAATTTGGTGAGCATACCCAGGGTGTTTCAGAGATCAAAACAGCTTCTCTATGTGGTGTCTAAATCGTGATCTTAGCTCATTTCGGCCTCCGAACGCACTATTGCAGCGCTTGTGCAAGCTATTTCGTCTTTTTGTGCCAAAGGTATAAACCTGTTTCGGTTCGCCAATATAAGCGTCTCGATGCTTGCTACATGTTTAGCAGAACTCGTCTTGACAGTTCCGTTTAACTTTTTGAGATACAGTCAATTTTTTGCATCAAGGTATTTTAGTCACCGACCATGGCTGAAAGCATTGATGTATTTTTGTATGTTGGCTGTTAAGGATAAGTTGGATGGTACCATCTACCCGTTGTGGGCTTATATGATGCGACATGTATTGGTTGCAAAAGGACTTTGGAACATTAAAAACGTCCTATCACACCTGCAACTGTTGATGATATTCTGCATATTCCTGTTCGTGTTGCGGTTTCTGTTGCACCTACTCCAGAGCAAATTCGTTGGGATGGAAGAGATGCCCAAGCACATGCATTGATAGATTTGTCTGTCAAACGTGCCATTGTTCCTCACGTTCGCTCATGCAGAATAGCTAAGGATGTTTGGGATACACTTAGCACATTGTACCAAGCTAGGAATGAGGCTCGTGTTGCTTAGCTCCGAAAATAGTTGGAGAGTGAGCACATGAATGAAGGTGATTCTATGGACAATTTTCTAACAAAGATCAAAGACTTGAAGGAACAGTTGATTTCTGCTGATGAGGTTATACCAGATAGCTCACTTGTGCGGACCATTCTGAATGGTCTTCTTGATTCATATCAGAGTTTTGCTTTTACTCTTTGGTTGATGATGGAAGGCAATCCAAATGCCTTGTCATTTGAGGAGTTAGTCTCTGTTCTGTTGCAGAAAGATCAGTCGAGGCAGAACAGGTCCATTATGCGTGTTGAAGATCAAGCTTTCCTGGCTAGTCAGAAGGGCAAAGGAAAATGGAGCTCTTCAACTAGTAAGCAGAAATCTGCTAATACTGCACAATCGAAGAGGGAAGACAAAGATGAAAAGAAATCAGAAAAGCAGAAATTGTTTTGCAAGTACTGTAAAGGAAATGATCATATCATAAAGAACTGTCCAAAACTGGCTGCACATAGTGATGTCTGTGGTCATATGCAGACACCTTCTTTTGGAAATTATCTTTACTTCGTGACTTTCATCTATGATTTTCCCAGGCATGCATGGTATATCCATTGAAGGCAAAGTCCGAAGTGTTCATGTGCTTCAAATAGTTTTTGGTTTTGGCTGAAAATCTGTCAGCATGTAAAATGGGCACCCTCTGTTTTGATCGAGGGGAGGAATATATATCTTCTGATTTTAATGCATTTTTGACTCAACGTGGGATAAAACACCAGTGTATAGTGCCGTATACACCTCAACAGAATGGAGTTCCTGAACGAAAGAACAGGTAACTCATGGAGATGGCGAGGTGTATGGTTAAGAGTCAGTCTTTACCACATAGTTTTTGGCTTGAGGCTGTCATGTGTGCAACATATGTACTTAACAGGTATCCCACTAAAGCGCTGCAATCTATCACTCCATATGAGGCTTGGCATGATCGAAAACCATCTGTTGCTCATTTGCATGTTTTTGGTTGTTTGCCATATGCATTAGTGCTTGAACAACATCGCAGAAAATTGGATGATAAAGCAGTAAAACGTATTTTTGTTGGGCACAGTTCTGAAAGTAAAGGCTATCGTTTGTATCATCCACAGACTAAACACATTTTGGTTAGCCATGATGTTGTTTTTGTGGAAGATGCTATTCAGCCATTGCTTTCATGTACTAAGGAGACATTTGTTAGCTCCAAAGACATGTATGATATTTTGCTACCTCTTTTTACAAGTGGACAGTCTAATGCTGGTCCTAATGAGGCAACTTCTCAGCCTTTGCAGGTTTCATGTGATGATGCAGATCATCCCATTTCTGATGGAGATTTACATGATGCACTTTTGATGAGAGAGTTGATATTGAGGAGGCAAAAACTATGCCAAAATGGCTGGTGTAGACTTTACATGATAGCAAATTAGATGCACCTCTGTCATATCGTACCTGATCAAGCTATCATAGTGCCTCTCTTGCATCAGATTGCTATGCTATGGCTGCATCTAGACTCTGTGATTAGAATGAGCGTGTTTCATTTGACGAAGGACGAAAAACAGAAAATTGGATGGCTGCTATGCAATCTAAATATGATGCTATAGTGAAGAACGGTACTTGGTCTTTATGTGACTTGCCTCCTTGCAAGAAGGCCATTGGCACTAAGTGGGTTTACAAGTTGAAGTGTAAGTCTGATGGAACAATTGAAAGGTATAAGGCTAGGTTTGTTGCAAAGGGAAAGAGGCATTGATTTTGATGAGACCTTTGCACCTACATGCCGTACGACTATTGTTCGGAACATATGTGCACTTTCAGGCCATCATGGTTGGAATGTACATCAGTTGGACATTAAACTGCATTTCTGAATGGTGACTTGCATGAAGAAGTGTATGTTTTTCAGCCCCGTGGCTTTGTGCAGAAAGGGCATGAAAACGAGATGTGCAGGTTAAAGAAAGCATTATATGGTTTAAAGCAAGCACCACGTGCTTGGTATGAGAAGATACATGCCTATCTGATTGCACATGCTTTTTAGAACAGTCCAACTGAAAGCACTTTATATGTTAAGCGTGCTAATGATGTGCTTCTGATCATTGTTGTCTATGTTGACGACATGCTGCTCATTGGTCCTATTGAGAAGCATATTGCTGATTTTAAGGCTGATTTGCATGCCTCATTCGAGATGTCTGATTTGGGGCATTTGCATCACTATTTGGGCATTCAGTTTATGCAAGTTGATGGTGGATCAACTTTGTGTCAAACGAAATATATTGACACATTATTGCAGTGTTTTGGCCTTGAAGATTGTAAGCCTATTGTCACTCCCATAGTTGGTCTTGTACAATCTGTACGAGTGGTACGGTACGTAATAGTACCATGCCATGTATGTACTAATCATGAGGTACGAATCCGTACGATATTAGTACAAATTTTTTTTTTCATCTTTTCATGTACATGGGAGTGTACACATATGGAGGGTACTTTTTGCCATGAATATGCATAATATGGTATCTATGCATGAAGATAATTGTTCTCTAACTAGCATCGCTACAAAACCAATGTATTTTCTTAATAAATTCAAGTCAAAATGGAAAATAAAAATTTTGGTACCAATCGGTACGAATACGTACTAGTACGTATTGTACGAGAGGTACGTACGAATCTACTCGTACTGGTACGAGTACCAACTATGGTCACTCCTATGGAGACAGTTTTATGATTGAGTCTTCATGATGCTTGAGATGCATTGGATGCTGTCCTCTATAAGAAGGTTGTTGGATGCATGATTTACTTATGCATTACTCGGCCAGATATTCTGTTTGCTGTCTCATAGATGAGCAGGTTTATGCATTGCCAAGGTGTCAAGCATTGGAAGGCGGTTAAGTGCATCTTTCGCTACTTGAGTGGTACTCGGCTACTTGGGTTGTTTTATCCCAAGGGGGGATCACTACCGCTAGATTTGCATTCTTTTTTTGACTAAGACTTGGCTGGTTGCTATGACACTCGTGTCCACTAGTGGCTTTTGCTTCATGCTTGGTAGCTCATGTATATCTTGGTTGAGCAAGCAGCAGCCTACCGTGGCCACTTCCAGTTGTGAGGCTGAGTATAGGGAAGCTTTCACAGCGACGGTTGAGTGTGTGTGGCTCAGATGCCTTATGGCTGATTTGGGTGTTGGTCAGCCTTCTTCCACCACCATCTTCATTGACAGTCAGAGCGCATTGGCAGTTGCGAGGAACCCTATGTTCCATGCTCGCACTAAGCACATTGAGGTGCATTATCATTATGTCAGGTAGAGTTTCTCTGCTGAAGAGATCAACCTGGCATATGTGCCCACGCAGGAGAACAGACCTTTTCACGAAGGCTCTGCCTAGGGAGAAGTTTGAAGCTTCCGCAAAGCTTTGGGCTTACTTCCTTTTGTGGAGTGATTTCCACATAGCTTGACACTTCCTTATACATGAGTGCAAGCTACTTGTTCACTGCATCACTTTCAGGGGGGATTTGTTGATATATTTAGGTAGTGATGTGTGTGAACACTCTAGGACCGTCGGGGCATTTTTTTCCCTCTTTAGGAGGTTTTTTTCCCTCGGCTTGTATATACGCCAATTTCCCCAATGGGCTACTTATCTTTGTACCTTCTAGTAGTAATACATTAAGTATTGTGTGTTGTGCTCCAAGCTTCTTCTTCTTCCTTGTGTTGTTCGTGTGCTTCCGCGGATGTCTAACCCCAATAGGTTCCTATGTGTAGGTTTAATGAGGACAAAGTGTTTGAGGCAATATTTTTGAGGGTAGGAACAAAAGCTTTGAAACGAAAGGAAGAAGGCGAGTGAAGAGAGAGAGAAATTTATGAGGATAGGAGGAGATTTGAGAGGAGGGAAGAGGAAGAAGAGAATAAAATAAAGTGTTTGGATGAAAAAGAGAAGGTTTAAGTTTAAAGGAGAAAGAGAAATAAATCCTTGTTGAGCAATCTAAGTTAGTAGATATAGATGAGATAATTAGGGTAGGGGAGGTGGAACGAAAGGAAGTCTTAGCCCAACGAGTTTGAATTCCAAAAGAAAAAGTTTCGTGGAGGAAAGGTTACGGACAAGAGATTGAGGAGCAAGTTATCTATGTTTCTAGATTTCTTTTTGTAAGGATATAGATGGAGTAGAGTTTGTGGTGAAAGAGAGGGGCCTAGAATCTTGAGTCGAAGAACAAAGGGAAGCGAGAAGAAGAAGAGGTGAAGGATTTAGAGGAGAAAAATTTCTGGAGATATTTTTCAAGGACATGATTGTAATTATTGCGAAAGTAGGACCTAGTTTCAAAAACCCTTGTATTCTTTTATTGTATGCCCTCACCCGTGTTGGAAGCGTGGTAGGCCTAAACGATAATCACAAGCTAAATCAAGATCTTTCCAACACTCGACCTTAGCACATAACACACCTTGACTTGATCAAGAGAGAGAAATGACAATAGAGAGATAAGAAAATTTTAAAAGCGCAGCAATGTATAGTTACTACATATTAAATAAATGCAAAAATGTCAATATAGAATGTGTGTATGATACAAAAATCTGAATGTACATTGCAGGCTGAATCTAAGGATACTAGTTACAAAAAAGTAGCAAGATAGTTCTAAGAGGTATTATGTGAGTGAATATGTGCAAAAAGAAGGAAAACTACTGTTCAAAACAGTCAATACAGCAAACACTAATCTGAATTAGGCCTTCTTTGATGTAGAGCAGAAGCAATGGTCACTTGTCTCGATGAAATAATAGGCAAAGGAATTGAGCAACAACAACAACACATGCAGATCCGTAAAGTAGCTACTACTACTTTTACTCCAAAATCAGCATGCACACTTGAGAGTGTGAAGAAGAACAAAAATAAGCTGCTGAAATCTCTTTCAAAGCTTCATATACACCTCCAAGACTCCTCCTAGCTCTTCACCCTAGAGCTTGTAGCTCGACAGGTGGAAAAGTTGTTGAAAAAGCTATTAAATCTTGCGCATGTTATAGTTTTGGCAAAAAACAGCTTTCATGTAGTTTTTTATTGCTGCCTATGCTTTTAGAACTTCAATTTAGTTCGCTAGATCTTAGCCATTGGATGCATGCACTTTTTAGGTCTTTAATATGAGCCATTGATTAATTTTAATGTGAAAAACATATGGAAACCAGAATTTAGGGTTTGACTTTTGATTGATTTTTTGATGCTAGATGGTGAAGTGTTATATATCATTAGAAAGCTCTCAATGAGTACTGTCGAATGGTGCAATAAAAAATTTGACGATCTTTGATCAAGTGTTGACTAAGTCCAAAATTAGGGTTGCTTGAATTTTTGGCAAATTTGAGCATTGTCACATTGTTTTCCAACAATCACCCCCCTCAATGTCATAATTTCAAACGTATGCATAACTTTTGATGTTTGTCTTTGGATAATTCTTTGGTAAATGTTTGCAACATTTTCACTTGTATGTACATAAGTTAATTCAATGTGCTTTTTAGATACTTGTTCTCAAATGTTATGGTAGTGTACTTCAGATGTTATGTCCTTGCATGATGAACATGATTCTTTGCATTAGCAATAGCACTTTGACTATATGAAAATATCTGCATAGGTAGATGAACATGTATATTAAGAACCGAAGTGCTTCAAGTGTAGTTGTAAAGGCAACCCTATACTCGACTTCACTTTATGAAGCTCTTCTTGGTTTCTTAGATAGCCATGCTGTAAGGCAATCTCTAACATAAAAACAATAACCACTTGTGCTTCTTCTTATATCTTTGTCATCTTCCTAATCAAAATCCACAAAACTTTTTAGTAGAAAATGTGACACATAGTTCACAACTCCTTCAAATATCTGAATATTCTCTTAAGTGCTTTCCAATTAATTTTGAGTAGTTTGTCATGAACCTTGATACTTGAAAAACTGCAAATTGAATGTTTGGATGTGTATTACATAGATAGATCAAACAATGAATTGATTGACTCTATTATGTAGCATCAAAAGATTTTGAATGTACATGTACTTGTAATGATACATTAATATCCATATAGTATGCATAGGTTTACAGGCTATCATTTCAAACCTTTCCAAAAGTTTCTTAATGTACTTTCGTTGTGTCATATAAAATGCAATCATTCTTGAATTTGAATTCAATGCTTAAGTAGTAATGTAAAATCAAAGGTCATTAACATCAAATGCATGCTTAAGTTGTGACTTAAAGGATTGAAGGTCGGAATTCTTGGGACCTATGATTATCATGTCATCAACATAGATGATGATGATAAGCAAGACATTTGTTTGCTCTAACACAGAGGGTGGGAGCTTCTTCAAAGTTTTCAAAACCAATAGAAAAAGATACAAATGTACTTTTTCATACCATGTTCTTGGCGCTTACCTCAAACCATAAAGTGCTTTGATTAGCTTTTGATACGAAATGTTCTTTACTTGGTTCTTCAAAACCTTATGGTTGTTGAATGTAGAGATCTTCATGAAGATACCATTAAGAAAAGATGTTTTGATATCTAACTGGTATACATTCTATCCAAAAACTGATGCAAGAGAACTATCTTGACTGTGGTCATTCTAGATGTAGGTGCAAATGCTTCATCATAGTCAATATATTTCTTTTGTGCATAACCTTCAACTACTAGTCTTGCTTTATACCTGTCAATGGCACCATCTCCTTTTCTTTTGATCTTGAGTATCCACTTCACACCAATTGCTTTCTTACCTTTTGGTAACTCATAACCTTCCATGTTGATTCTTGTGTATAGAATCGATTTCCTTTTGCATTGCTTTCTTTCAAATCAGATTTTTTAAAGCATGTTTGACACTAGCAAGTTCACTAGGTTCACTTCAACTAAGTTCGTGCAAGAATGCTATTAATCTCGAAATGTTCCCCATAATTTACCTGATCTGCATGATCTTTTTCTTTTCTTGTTTGACTTCTTGTCCTTCCTGATTTGAAGTTTTCTATATCCCACTATCTTTGACAGTAGGATAAAACCATATTGCAACATCTTGTTCTTCTCTTTCTTCTACAACTCTTGAGGGTTCTCCAACTTCATGAGATAGTGACGGAGATGATGAAGAAGATAGTGATGGAGATGATGAAGAAGATAGTGATGTTGTAGGAGTTACAACTTTCTCTTTACCTCTATGAACTGAAATCTTTGGGACGTGAGAAGGTTTATTATCCCCTTCCCCCTGGACGATCGAATGTAAGCATCTAAATTTGGCTTGAAAAATGCATAATCATCTTTCTTAGTAAAGTTTGGAATTTTTGCATGTTTATTAGAAATCTGACTTTCTACAACATAAGCATTGTCGAAGCGTAGGATATCGCATGTTTCTTGTACATAGACTTTATATCCTTTATTTTCAATTGCATAACCAATGAATATTGCTTTGATGGCTTTAACATCTAGCTTATTACGATCCTTGTTCTCAATGTGAACATAAGATTGAGATCAAAAAACTGTGAAATAACTCGCATTGGGCTTCTTTCCATAATAAACATCATAAGGAGTGTTGACCCTTAAAGCTTTTGTGGAAGATCTATTAAGAATGTGGTCGGTTGTACGCATTGCATCAAACCAAAATTGAGGTGAAAGTTTCTTAGAGCCTAGAGGACATCATACTACGCATCATTTCAACAAGTGTCTTATTCTTTCTCTCTGCAACATCATTTTGTTCAAGAGTGTAAGCAATAGTGAGCTGATGAGAGATTACTTTATCTTCTAGCAAGGTGGTCATGTGCGTTCGGTTTGGTGCGTTCGGTGCGTTTTAGGTCCGAGGACCGAACCTTACGATCGAGGTAAGGTGCGTAAAGTTCGTTTAGGGTTCATTAGGTGCAGTTAAGGTGCAAGAACCTTACCTTCCCTTCGAGGAAAGGTGCATAAGGTGAATTCCATAATCCATTATTGCAATTCATTGCAGTTGCAACTAAAATTTATTAGTGCACATCGCATAATGACGCAATGATGCATGCACCAAATTTAATGCAACAACATGATGCGGCATGATGCATGCATGTCGAATCATTATGCATGTCACATCATATACAAAATCAAGATGCATGATGAAGGGATGCTCCAATGTGCATGTATGATCATTGATCAATGATATTGATGATGCATGCAGCTTGATTATGCAATGTGCATTACACATGATTCATGAATCTTGAGTGATGCATCTTGCATATGATGCATGCAGCTTCCAGCATAATGCACAATCTTTGATGCTTAATGCATAAATTATGATTCATGATGCGTAAACTCATAAATGACTGAGTGACCCAACACTGAGGAATGATCGAACAGTGAAGTCTGAGATGAATCATAATTGAGAGAGTGTGTATGCGCGTGCATGACAGTGTATGTGTGTGACAGTGTGTATGTGTGCAATATCACAATGTGTGTAATGAGAGTGGACACGTTTGTGTCTCAGGAAGAGCTAGAAAAAGGTTTGCAGAATCTGAGCTAGAAAAAGGCTTGCAGAATCTCTCTCTCTCTAAACTTGCTCATAGACTTCAGTTCAATAATCAATTGGATCTCATCTTGACCTAATGCTTCCCATAACAATAGATGGAAAGGACGAACTGAATGTAAATAGCATACGAATTGAACCGAATTCGGTTCGATTTTGATTACTCTCTGAAAGCACCGATTGAACTTTTAAGGTTCGGTGCAAACTGAACCGAATGGTACCTTTGGGGGATTCGGTTCGCGAACCGGGTCAACTATGTCTTCTAGGAAAGACTTGAAGTTTTTGGCAAATATACTTGAACATTATTACTTGATGCTCTTTTCTTCTCATTATTAGTCTTGCTCTATGAGTTGATCCTGGATTTTTATGTTCTTCTCCGTTAGCATGGTGCATTGTTCTCTTGCTTCTTTGACTTCTGTTTCTTTGTCTGAGAGAGCTTGTTGAACTTGGATTAATTGCGTAGACAAGTTTTCACTCAGAGGTTGACAATGGGATGTGTAACAACTTAGAAACTATCTTAGAATACATGGTGCATTATCTCTTTTATTACTCCACACCATGGGCATGGAAAGCCAATAATAGATGGCGAATGTTGTGCCATAAAATTCCCAACTCTTAATCCTTCCCCAACTATAATACACCATAGAAAGACATGAAAATGGAAGGGAAGTTTCTTCCACACTTGTATCGAGTGAGCTACCACTCTCTCGAACTTTGCTACCCCATCGAGAATTACAAAAGTGTGCCTACTCCAATGGGTGTGTTAGACTATCATATTATGAAGCTGTAGACACTTTGAACGATATGAACTGAGAGGTGCTTCCAATCATCTTCACGATGTGCATATGCTGATGAGGAAGGCAAGACTGTTGGAAATGGGGTGGGCCTCGATAACAATAATCACAAGTTTTTAGGATCTTCCAACAAATGAACCTTAGCATATATACTTTAAGACTCAAAATTAGATGAATGAGAAGTAGAGAGAGAATACACAACTTTTCAAAGTGTAACAATAAACTTAAAGCTTACCTACACTAATTGATATTTAGTGACAAATTACAAAGTGTCTATATGGTTACAAAACTGAATGTGTGCTAAATGTGTTGAATGTAGATACAAAATCTGAATGTGTGCTGAATGTAGATACAAAATCTGAATGTGTGCTGAATGTCGTTACAAAATATGAATTTAGGCAAAATTTCGAGAACTAGATACAAGAGTTTGTGTGTAAAGTGCCTAAGAGGTATGAAGAGTGTGTGTATGTGAGTTGAAGTGAATAGAAACAATTAAGAACTTTTTGTACAGCAAACCCTAACTGAATAACAAGGGAAACTCCTCCTTATGCTGATGTAGAAGGCGTGAAGCCTAGGAACAACAACACCAAAAGAAGAGGACAGAATATAGAACTTGCTACTCACAAAATTTAGCAAGATGCTGATGGTTGGTTGCCGAAATCTCCTCCAAACCTTCACCAGAAGTTAGAGCACACCTCCTTCAGAAGTTAGTCACCTCGAGGATTGACCGATCCTTGAGATTGGTCCCCAAGTGTGTTGGAAACAATGTTAGAATAGCATAAAACCCTTATTTCCAGCAACTCTAATGTTTGGGACTTGGCCAAATTTTGATCAGAGAAGGTAAAAAAGTATTATGAGCTAGTCAGATAGTACTTCAAGAGAGCTTTCATTTGGTATACAACATTCAATCATTAGAGTCTAGAAATGGTAGAAAACCTTAACTCTAATTTGTGTCCAAAATGGGTTTTTACCTTATTAGATTCCTCTTAGTCTTTACATCAAGGAAAGCATACCCATAAGTTCAGGTCATGATTTATTGAGAAGATCGCATGAAGTTTGTGCGTGAAAAACACGAGTTTTACGAAATTAGAAAGCAATCGCTAATTTTACAAAAATCTTGCTTTTGGAGATGCTTTTTCAGCTTTTCGTAGTTATTTTCGTGGTTCTGCCTTGAGGCCTGTAAGAAGGCCTTAGGGGTCACTTATGGCATCACTTGAGGCCCAATCTCAAGGATCATTCAGTCTTAGAGGTGACTAACTTTTGGAGGAGGTATCCTCTAATGTTTGGTGCAGCTTTGGAGGAGATTTTGGCAGCCAACCATCAGCATCTTGTTGAATTTTGTGAGTAGCAAGTTCTATATTCTGTCCTCTTCTTTTGGTGTTTTTGTTCCTAGGCTTAAAGCCTTCTACATCAGCATAAGGAGGAGTTTACCTTGTTATTCAGTTAGGGTTTGCTGTACAAACAATTCTCAGCTGTTTTTATTCATTTCAAAATCACATACACACACACTTCATACCTCTTAGGCACTTTACACACAATTTCTTATATCTAGCTCTTGGAATTCTGCATAGATTCCAATCTTGTATCTACATTCAGCACACATTTAGTTTTGTATATGCATGCAGCACACATTCAATTTCGTCATCATTACACACTCTGTAATTTGATATTCAAATATCAGTTATTGTAGGTAAGCATTTTGGCTTACTGTTACGCTTGGACAAGTTGTGTATTCTCTCTCTACTTCTCATTCATCTAATTTTGAGCCTTGAGGTGTATATGCAAAGGTTCATTTGTTGGAAGATCCTGAAAACCTATGATTATTGTTATCGAGGCCCACACCATTTCCAATAGAGTGATGCTAGAAGTGACCCCTAAGGCTTCTTTATATAGGCCTCAAGGCTGAACCACGAAATTAACTATGAAAAACTGAAAAAGCACCTCAAAAAGCATGAATTCGTTAAAATCTGCGATTAACTTTTATTTGCGCTAAATTGTGCTTTTCAAGGTAAATTTGCAATGATCTGATAACTGAACCATCATCTGAACTTATGATTATGCTTTCCTTGTTACAGAGACTAAGAGGAATAATATAATGCAAAAATCCACTTTGAACAGAAATTAGGGTTAGGGTTTCCTACCATTTTTGACCTTTGATGACTGAATGTTGTATACCAAATGAAAGCTCTTTTGAAGTACTAATTGATGAGCTCGTAATATTTTTTGACTTTTTGTGACCAAAATTATTAGAACCAAAATTTTTAAAGTCCCAAAAATTAGGGTTGCTGGAAATTAGGGTTTTATGCTATTCTGACATTGTTTCCAACAAAGACAATATCGTAGTACTTCTACATAGAAGTCGCAATTGTCGTTTGCATTGTGACTATTTGGTATCATCATCTTATTTGAGAAAAGGGAACTAGTGTCTATTGTCATCGAAGGAGTTCCTTAAGGTTACAGTGCCTTTCCTTTGAGAGTGTTTGGTAGCAGGACCAAGAGAATTCAGGAAATGACAATACACGACGCATACCAGAGATACCAATATGTTGGCTTAGAGGATATAGAATCGCTTGAAGCAACATGTATTCCTTTCTTCCTTTAAAACATAACGGTGCAACAACTTCCATGAATTAACTAATAGAGCTAGTGCAAGATTTGGGCTTGGAAGAAGCAAAATGTTTTTGACCACATCAATATCCAAACAACCCTTGACGTAAACAACTGATTCCTTTCTTGTTTTTGCTTTATCACTGTTCAAGGAGCGATCGAGAAAAAGCCTATTGATAGATGTACTACGTGCATGCATGTGACTCATGAGTAATTAGATGGACACCAAGTTTGCCTTGCTTGTGAGGAAGAGTGACTAAATTTGAGGCACAACTAATAAGAAAGTTTGATGATGCTTTTTGCCACAAGAATGCTTGTAGAATCATGCTTGTAGAATCAAAGTGACTGGTCATGTCATATATGGTGAATTTTGACAATCCAATGGTAGCATGTAGTGCATCCAATATGGCCGTAGTATTGTTTGTTTAATTTTCACCATAGAATGCTTATACCATTTGCAAGATCTCTAGTCGGTCTTTTGTGAAGCTGGACCTAATGTTTAAGATGGTGAGAAGTGATGCCGAAACCCATTGGTAAAACCAAATGATGGAAAATCTTGCCGTTTGGAATATGCATTTATTCGATGGAAGTGTATCAAAATCATGCATATGCATCAATAAGTTTAGATTTTTGGATCAACCCTTATGCTTGAAGTGTTAGCGAAAATATTCAAGGTACTCATTGCTCAAGCATGTGGCAAGAGAAGCTTGAACACCCTCAACCAAAAACAATGTATCATCTGTTAGGTTTTAACATTTAGGACTTCTTAGAAATTCTTATTTGTATATTTCTAGGTTATATTACATTAATCATTGTATATATTAATGAACATTTCGATTAGATTAGGTTATAGACAAAAAGTTAAACCAAGTCAAAGACTTCGTCAAATATGGTAAAAAAAAGGTCATTTTATGCATGAGAAACTAATTGCATATTCCTGAATTACTCAAAGAGAGGAATCCAACCATATATAATACTTGCTCATTTGACACCATTTCTCTCTTCCAAAGTCAAACCCTAATCTTTTGGTCAACGGTCAACCATCTGACAAGTCAAGTGAAGTTAAACACTTTGGATGTCTGAGATTAAAAGTTGATAAAACTTAAGATTTTCTTTTGTTTGCATTTTGTGCTAGGCTTCATTATGGCGGAGTTTGCCCATCACTTCGTGAAGTGATAAAAACTCAGTTTGCAGAGCTTCTTGTGAGTCCATGCTTGTGGTGTGTGTGCGTTGTGGGGTGATGATGTTAGTGGGGATGTCATAGTATTTAGTTGATGCTATGCATAATGGAGCTGTTTTGCTATATAGTCTTGTGGTTGACTACCATGAGCTTATAGTTGCACTTTCATTTGAGGGTGAATTTGGGGTTTGCCTGGATTCATTCTGGTATATATTTAAGGGACATAACTCCATGAGCCTAATCACTAAAATTCTGTAACAACAGCACAGGAAACCATGTCATCATCCACAAAAATAAAATGAAACAGTTAGCATGAGATTTTTGTGCTAAAAAAAGCTATCACTCCTCCATAATCTATATAAGCATGGGCTTATGCTCACACATCATCAACTCATGATCACTCTCTCTTCTGAGTGGTGCTCTAATATATAGTTGGAGGTGCTTGGAAAAGGAGGAGGAATTGCTATTCTTGGAGATTCATGGAGTGCTTGGAGTAGTGTATGCTCATACACTAATGGAGATCTAACATACTCTTGTGCAAGGTTGCTTTGAAGATCCTCATCATACTCTTGTGAGAGGTTGCTTTGGAGATCCTCATCTTGCCCAAGCCTCTTCATGGCCTATCCCTATCCTTCACATGCTTTCCTTGGTATTCATGGGTTTCGAGTATTTTCTTGTTTCTTTTTATAGTTAGATTTAGGGCATATCATCTTGTACATGTATTATTGTGAATTGGAGCATATTACATTTGACCATACTTTGTGTAGTTGTCTTTTAAAAAAAAAATTATTTCAATAATTTGTTTCCACATTTTCTTATGTCTGCTATTATTTCTATATATGGGCTAACATCATGAACGAAACCAGCTCCTGCAAAGATATGATCACCCTGTCTTAGGCAATGAAGTGTACTTCCCCGAACAATATCAGCCAAGAGACAATTTAGGGGGTGAGTAGCTTTGCCAAAAGATGAAGGCTTAGTGGACACCTGCCATAAATTCCACGACATGTATCAGTAGGTGCAAGAGGGGAACTATTAATCAGAATAGATGTGTAAGAGTAAGATCACGTCTGCTAATCTCTACATACATACGTACATACATGCATGCATGCATCCATCTGTCCATGGATGCATACATACATGCACACAGCATCTCTATAAATAGTTTAAGCAAAGTGCATGTCTCATTTGACCAAATGCATGAATTTTATGAGCCGGAATAGGCATTGATTGCTTTGTGTTTTATTCTTCTTCATCTCTCTTTCTAGCTATGGTGCTTTTGTTACTTATATTTTTGTAAAGTCTCATTTATATTTACGAAAGTTAGATCCTTAAGATTTTATGAACATTGACATCCTAAGTAGGGATCTTCTCGAACGTTGACATCCTAAATAGGGATCTTCTCGCGATTAAGTTCAAAAAACTTCTTGGTAGTAAATGACAAGGTCTGTTATAGATTTTGAGGTCTGTTATCGTTTGTCATAGATTTTGAGGTCTCTTATGATTTGTCATAGATTGTGAGGTCTGTCATGGTTTGTCATAAATTTTGAGGTCTGTTATGGTTTGTCATAGATTTTGACGTCTGTTCAGTATGATATTTTTGAGGCCAGCTTTTTCCGCATTTAAGCTGTTTATTGCCTGCCATACTTTTATAAATGATTTTCATCTTTTTATTAGTAAGATCCGCTATTAGTATGTTAAATGTTAATTTCTTCAGTAGTTTTCTTACTAGAGGTTTTCCATGAATATATAGATTAGTTGGCTATTATGTGTTAGAGAAATTGTCAGAAGTTTTCATAGATTTTTACTTCCTGGTGATTTGGATGGTTAAGTAACTGACCTGTTTTTCTTTTTTCTCTCCCCTTCTTTGGTCTCTTCTCCCTTCTCTTTTTTAATGTCTCCTGGGTGTTTCTATATCCTGAAGACAAGCATTCCTTCTTTTATGATTCGCTTCAGGCTTCATCTTGAC
This sequence comes from Ceratopteris richardii, assembly GCA_020310875.1. Classification (NCBI taxonomy): domain Eukaryota; kingdom Viridiplantae; phylum Streptophyta; class Polypodiopsida; order Polypodiales; family Pteridaceae; genus Ceratopteris; species Ceratopteris richardii. The sequence continues at coordinate 53,137,465 of CM035423.1, forward strand.
CTTGGATCTATCTTTGGCCCTTTTAAGAATGCGGTGCTGTAGCATGACAAGGAGCTGAGCATGGAAACAGGGGCAGTAAACTTCACCCAAAGCTTTGGAGTACCTGCATACCCTGGAAGGATGTCAGTGGAGGTTTTGACATGCGTAAGCAATCTACAAAGTAGATGTGATGTTCTAGAAGATGCTACTGCCATATTTGGGTGTGCAGCATGTTGCTCTGGTGTTGAAAACGGGGGTGACCATTTATTGCATGGGAACAGTTTAGAGAAGAATTATGAATATTCTGATGGATCCGGAAGTGCTAGTAGTGGCCAATCTTTTTCTGGCCACCTGCACAATTCTGATTTGATTAATCATCACCCTTTTCTTACGTCTAACTTCATAACTGGAAGCATGCCATCTTGTCCGAGTCCAAAACGATACCGGAAAAGGGTGGCAGGAATTTCAGAAGACGAGAATTCAAAGAAGAAAAACAAGACCATCAATTTGGAGAGCTCATTTCAGTTGGATGTTACAAATATCTCTGGTGTCACTCACTTACACGGTGCTAAGGAAAGACCCACATTAACAAAGTCTCGCAAAGGCAAAAATTCTTTTGGTGGGGTGAAGTCTACAGATGAACTACAGTCTTCTAAAACTATAGAATCTAATGTTGAAGATGAAGCTGGTGATGCAGAAATAGCAGCTCTCGAGTGGTGGCGGTGTGTCACCTTATTGAAGAGCTATGGCGTAATTAATAACCCTGACCTCACCAATATAGAAACTTCAAATCGTTGTGTTCCCCATCCTGGTTATGTTGGTGATGGGCTGCTTACAAAAATGTGCAAAATATGTGGGATAATTGAGGACTCGAGCAACACTGTTATCTGTGATGATTGTCAGGAGGCTTTCCATCTGTCTTGCTGTGTCCCTCGGTTGACTTCAAAATATTTCAAACGGGAAGACAGTTGGTTTTGTGGAGCATGCAGAAAGCATAGAAGAAAAATGACATCTAAGCCAACAGAAAAGAGCTCTTCTCAGGATGAACATGGGTCCAGGAGCACTGTACACAATGAATCAAAAGCAAGATTAGGTCCTGCGCATCAAGCTGTTGTCCCAGAATGGCAGAAGAAGGCTCAAAATGATGATGCAGAACGCTTGTAAGACTTCTTTTCTTTTGAATTTCCTTTCCTGGCAAGTCTCTTTAGCTCTCAATATGTGCTTATGTTCTTGTGTGACACTATTGTAGCAGACTCTATGCAACACTAATTTTAAAGTGAATACTGGGTATGCTGTTAGAAAACTCTCACTTGTTTTAGCTGTGTGGCAGTATTGGATACTGTATAGGCATGGAGATACCTTATTCCGAGGAAGATAAGCTAGCAGAACGGGACAATTTGTTGAAGAGTTTCACATCTGTGAGTTTCTTAACCCCTATTTCTGAATATTGAAGAGGAGGACATTTTTAAGGTTGTAGAAGTTCAGAGCAAAAATTTCCCACAGAAGTTTCTTACAGGTCTTTCAATGTGGCATTTTGGCTTATTTGCACTTGAGAATTTATGGCAATCATGTTTCTGTTTGAATCACAGAAGGTTGAATCTCTTGGCTGGTTATCTGCTGAGAAGGTTCCTCCTGGTACCATACAGAATTGGGTTAAGTGTAACAATGTAATCAGAAGATCTCACACGGACTCAGATGGTCAGAAACAAAGTGAGATAATTTGCAACAAGTGGCGAAGGTAACCAACAATTTAAACAGATGTTTGCTATGAACATCAAGTGTATGGATTTTAAGGAGTTGACCTTTCATCTGTCAGAATGTAGTGGTAACATTACAAAATGTTTTCGAAATCTTTTGATTATACAAATAATCAGTGTAGTCCATGGATCTCCTTGATATTTCATGTCATCAAGCTGTTTTTTGTTCTTTACAAATTTACATTCAGATGTGTGGTTCATTGGCCTCATTGATAGTTGTTGAAGCATATGATAACATTTCTGTTCTAATTTTTGCAGAGCTCCTCTCAATGTTGAGCAAACTGATGAATGGGAATGTTTTTGTGCAATGGAATGGGACCCTCTTCATGCTGATTGTGCCATTGCACAGGTACTCCTTGTGAACAGACCCTATTTGGTGTTTTCTTAGTCAGGTTACTTCTGATCCTTCACATCTTGGAAATATTTTGACATATGCATACCATGGGATGCTGAAGCTATTGCTGGAGTTATTATTTTTAGTCGTTCTTGTATGAATCTAGGAGTGTCCGATGTCATGTCTCTATTAAAGGCAGTTTATATCCAAACTCAGTGCCAGATCATTTTTCCTTCAAATTAGGAACTAATAGAGTTTGTACAACCTTTTCAGATTTCATGATTTTCAAGTGCTGATTATTTGAACTTGAATGTTTAGTTTATCTGGTGATGCTATTGGTGGGCTCTGTGGCGGTGAGAGTGCATTAGTAAGCCTATCAATTTTTGAGGTATATGAGGATTGACATGGAGGCATCCTTGAAGCTGGTATGCCATTTTTGCCTGAAAATGAATTTTATAGTTGAGATTGGGAGGATGGCGGAGGACAGGGAAGGTAGGAGGGGATCATGCTTATATATATTGGGCTTTATCAGGTCTTGGTTCTTCTTCTAACGTCAGGTCACAACGTATTTTCTTGTGTCATTGACTTCTAGCACAGATCTTTATCCCATTATCTATAGAACTTAGTTGACACTTCATGGGCGTGGAAAAGTAAACATTTTGTTCAAGGAAAAGAGCTCAGTTTTTCAGGGGATGGGACAGAAACAAGTTTAGTTT
>CM035423.1:53145250-53167750 GCA_020310875.1 Ceratopteris richardii
CTGGTGTATGGGATGCACATATCGTCACCGTTGGCTTTTGGCTCCGATGCATCTAGATTTGGTACTAGAAAATGGATATGCAAGTATTGTAGTAAATTTCACTACTACCACAGCACATCTTATTAGCCATGTGTCTAGTGTAGGGGGAGGGTACTCAGTATGTGAGAAGGTCCCTCACGAAATTGTAGAGGCAAGTCAACATGAGCATCGTGCTCCTTAACAAGGGAAGGAAGCTTTTCATTGTGAGATGGCGGCAACCTATGTAAACATAGATGGATGATGTTGATGCCTCTGTTAGTCAAGACACCTCCACTATGAAGGGACAACTTGCATCACAATGTGATGAGGAAGATACTTCTCTTCCTCCTCTTTCTCAGAGAGTGAGGCAAGCCACCATGAGCTTTTCTTTTATGTCCTTCTCATTGTGAAGCAATGTATGAAAGTGGCTTGAGGTTGAATTAGAACTTTGCATTCTTCAATGCAACTTGTCATAGAAGCTCATAGGAGAATGGTTAGAGCCATTGCTTAGGTTGGCCATGTGATGATTGGCATGGGACTAGTCACTACATGGACCTGTGTTAGATGAAGAAAGGAGCGCATAGAGTTGCAACCAAAGCCCATTAGAGTGGGATGGAAAACCTTTGGTTGCTCCATTTTCTGAGATGGATGGAGTGATGATTGGAGATTCCATATCATTAACATTTTGGCCTAGTTGCTTAGGAACCTATTTCTTACGGCTATTGATGCGATTCATAGGGTACTCATCATCGAGGAGTTCATCTTTCAACATATAAAAACTGTTATTCTTGAGATCTCTGCAGAGAATGTTGTACAAGTTATAATGGACAATGCTTCCAATCGCAAGAGAATGTGGGGGATTAATTGAGGTAGAATTCCCTAGCATTGTGTAAACTCCATGTGCCACACATTGCATGTATTCTCTCTTGAAGATCTTGCAAAATTACCATGGCGTGCATCTTTAATAGCATATGCAAAACATATAGTCACATTCACTAGGAAGAACCATCATGTGTCAGGGGAGCTCTAGATTGTGCTCTCTGACTATACTAGACAAGATTTCGGAAATATACTTCTGATAACAAGAACACCCACGTAGGGAAAATGATACAAGAATATGTGATTGATGCAAGGAGTCCCACAACCCGGGACTGATAGGTATAGATAACTCAACTAGAAATGATATAGGAGATCCCACAACTCGGGATCTTAAGTATGGATCAAGATCTCTGGATTACAAGAACTCCCTTCAAGGAGATGAACTAGATACAAGAAAGAACGCGACAAGATCTCGTACTACAAGATTACAGGAGGATAAGGCTAGATGTCTAGGATACAGGACTAGACAAGACTAGAGCAAGAGACAAGACTAGAACTAGAATTGGAACTTGAAAGTACTTACTTGGTGATTAGGACTCATTGAGCTCCCAAGATTCGTATTGGCAAGGCTGAGAATAAGAGTGGTGAGTCCCTCCTTTTATAGGTGTTCAAAGGCGGTGCTCTATGACGGTTACGACTTGATGATGTCATCAACTTGAAGCAAGACCATCGGGTGTCAGAATTCAATAAATAGATAGTCGATCTTGGGGTTTTGGCATATTCCAGACAAGATGGAAGGATTAGTTTCTCCAAACTCTAAGCCAATCATGAGATATGGAAAGTCACATAGAATCTAAGGTTTAAGATGGTTTCCTTGTCCATGACATCACCTCCCCCTCAAGCGACGAGTTCCAGGAGGAGCGGCCATGTTCTCTAGCTTCGGTTTCGTTGGATTCTTCATATGGAACTCATGAACCTTGGATTTTGCTCTCTGAATATTTTCTGTAAGTTCCCAAGTACGATCAATGATGTCATATGCTTTCCAATGAATACGACATTCCAATCTTCTTCGAGAGATCCTTGAATCTAATAAATGCACAACTTCGAATTCTTCATGATTCTCAATCCTGATAGGTGGTGAAGGACTGGTTCTCTTTGAGCTTCCTTGAGTTCTTCATGCAATAGATCCTTTGAGCTTCTAGTGGAATGTTTTGGTGTTTCCAAGATCTTTGATCGAGAGCATTGAGTAATCACATCTCTTTGATTGAACATGAACTCCTCCTTATCCTTTACCTTTTTGATATCTTCATAACATGTATAGTGCATATCACTTGTAATGTCTTTTTGGGCTTCAAAGATTCTTGATTCAGATTCTTGAGGAATAGTGTCTTCATTATTCAAGACTTCTGACTCTTGGACTTGGCTTTCTTTTAACAATTGATTCTCACATTGAATTGCTTGATTGATAGCCTCATCTAAACTGAGATGTAGAGGATAAACAACTCTTTATTTCATCTTTGAGACCACTTTGAAACTAATTAACCAGATAGTCTTCTTGATATTTGGATCCTTGAAATACAATTTTGAAGTCTGACGCAAATTCTCCAACTGAACGATCACCTTGTCGTAACCTCCGTTCAAAGTCTTGAAGTTTTTTATATATATGATCCAGAGTAGACTCGATATTTCAAAGTATGGATATGGAGTCCATCATTCTAGATAGGGACTTGATGTGGATAGTCTTGCCAAAATGTCAGGGGAGCACTAGATTGTGTTCTCTGACTAACACTAGACAAGATTTCGGAAATATACTTCTGATTACAAGAACACCCACGTACTGAAAATGATACAAGAATATGTGATTGATACAAGGAGTCCCACAACCCGGGACTGATAGGTATAGATAACTCAGCTAGAAATGATACAAGAGATCCCACAACCCGGGATGTAAGTATGGATCAAGATCTCTGGATTACAAGAACTCCCTTCAGGGAGATGAACTAGATACAAGAAAGAACTCGACAAGATCTCGTACTACGAGATTACAAGAGCACAAGGTTAGATGTCCAAGATACAAGACTAGACAAGACTAGAGCAAGAGATAAGACTAGAACTGGAATTGGAACTTGAAAGTAGTAAAGTACTTACTTGGTGATTAGGACTCATTGAGCTCCCAAGATTAGCATTGGCAAGATTGAGAATAAGAGTGGTGAGTCCCTCCTTTTATAGGTGTTCAAAGGCGGTGCTCTATGGTGGTCACGACTTGATGATGTCATCATGATGTCATAAACTCGAAGCAAGACCATCACGTGTCAAAATTCAGCAAATAGATAGTCGATCTTGGGGTTTTGGCGCGTTTCGGACGCGATGGAAGCATTATTTTCTCCAAACTCTAAGCCAATCATGAGATATGGAAAGTCACATGGAATCTAAGGTTTAAGATGGTTTCCTTGCCATGACATCATGTGCTAGCTATTTTTGGATCGTTTAGTGCACATGACATTGTTCGACCTACGACATACGTTTTGCATACATCTACTTAGTGTTTCACAAACTTCACATGGTTATAAATTCTTTGCGTATGTCGGTTTTGGATCATCGTTGGTTGACCATCTCCACGATGAACACTAATATTGCACCATACGTGCATAGTACGAACGAGAGAATTAATTCGAGAATTTTTCGTCTAATTTGTTTAGTTCGTAGGGACCGAAAATAAAATTTGGGAATTTATCCATCTCGGGAGAATTCGAGTATAAACTTGTTTGAGATCAAGAGATTCGAGGCTAGCTCCTTTGATTTGTGGAAGGAGAGAATGCTTGGCATCCTCTTTCTTAAAGATTGCGAAGGGGCTCTTGAGGAAGTCAAGCCTAAAGATATGACAAATGAAGCATGGACGAACCTAAACAAGAAGGCCATCACTTATATTAAGATTAGTGTATGAGATGAAATCTTAGTGGTTCTGAAGGGCCTTACAAGTGCTTTTGAGGTATGGGAGAAGCTTAAGGCCACCTATGAAAATACCACACTTGTAAATCAAGTGCGTCTTATGCATAAACTAGTGTATATGCAACTTGATGAGTCAAAAAGTGAAGTTGAGAACTTATCTTCTTTTATAGGTACTCTCTCGCAATCGCATGACTTAGGATTACTTGCTTTTGATGATAAGCTTAAGGCCATCTTCTTGTTGATGGCCTTACTTGATTCATGTGAAACATTGGTGGTTTTACATTCGAATAATCCCAATCTTACCTTTGATATTGTGAGTGATTCTATTCTGAACGAGGAAATCAAGAGGAAAGCCAGTGGAGAGGGAAGTGGTTCAACCAATTTGGTCAGAGGAAAAAACAGAAAAGAACAGTGGAAATGCATAGAGGAATAGGATCAAAAGCAAAGGCAAGGCTGAAATGACTTGTTACCAATGTGATAGGAAAGGTTAGAAGAAACTTGATTTCAGATACTACAAAGTTGAACTAGAAAGAAAGAACACAAGTGACAAGAAGAAAAAGGACACCAAGAATGAAGCACATGACAACTCAAAGTTTCCTTGATGCAACACTTTTTGGCCTAAGGGAAGTTCCAATATAGCAACATTTATGACTTCCTCAAGGAAGGATAATTTCCACCACACTTCACTTCGCTCGAGAAAAGAAGACTCCTCAAAAGTAAAGATTTTCTTATCCTGGATAAGAGTTTGTATAAAATTGGGTAGGATGGAGTCATAAAATGATTGATGCCAAACAAAATGCAGTGCATCTTAAAAGAAGCTCACGAAGGCATTGGAGGAGGACATTTTTTGGGCCATATTTTTGCACACATGATACATGATAGTGGACTCCGGTGGTTGTCTTTATTTAGGAATGCTACTCATTAGGTTGAAAATTATGATGTATGCTAGAGGTGCACTGCAAAACCCACAAGATAATTCAACTTTCTCTTGGTAGAGTCAAGGGTTTGAGAACCTTTCCTCGAGAGGCCATTGATTTTGTTGGGCCCATATATCCAATGCCCTCTCGAGGAAGGAAAAAGTAAGTGCTAGTGGAAACTAGTTATGCCCATATTTTGTTGGGGCATGGATTTTATTGGGCCCATATATCCAATGGCCTCTTGAGGAAGGAAGAAGCATAATTAGTGGAAACTAATTAAGCCACTTAATAGGTTGAAGTAGCTCCTACCCAGGATTGCTCTTCCCATACTGTCACAAATTTTGTATGTCGTTTTTTGGATGTCAACTTGAAATTACCATCAATCATGGCACACACTTCGTGATATAAAATGCTAAATGAAATATTTGTGAAATTTGGAATCTTTCAAAAGAAATCTTGCCTATACTACAACAGAGCCAATAGGCAAGCAGAAAGTATCAATAAGGTTTTAGTACCAATGAGGTTTTAGTTTCCATGCTACAAAGAGAATGTATGATGAGGCCTTCATCTTGGGGACATGCTTACGAGGGCACATTTTGGGCCTACAACATATCCTTCAAGGAAACTACAAGCAAAATCCCATTCGAATTAGTGTATGGAATCCAACCCATTACTCCGTTTGAGTTTGTTAAAGGATCAAGGGGAGTATGTGAGAAAGATAAAGGAGGGTTGTCCATGATGGATTTAAACTTGTTGGAGGAAATGAGACAAGAAGCATGATGTTTTCTCATCTCCACGCAACGGAAAAGGAAGGATTGACACGGTCAAATAATCTGGCGACACAATATTAAAACAGGGTCTTTAGTTCTTATGTGTCATCCAATAAAGAACACTCAAAACTCGAGTGAAGGTTCATCCTATTTGGGAAGGTGCATATAAAGTGGAAGTCCTCCTTCACTAAGGGGTTGTAAGGCGGGTCACATTGGAAGGCCACTTCTTGGCTCTAGTTAATTTATATTGGCTTAAACCATATCATGCCTAGATAAGCACGACTTATAGCTCTTGCTATGGCACAATTATCCATAGCGGACTTGGTAGACTTGGACATTGAAAGGGCTATTGGGGTACCCTCTTTAGACCATTCAACTTCTTACGACACGATTTATAGCATGGGGACTCTCCCCCCCCTTTTTGTGTTTTGTCCCCGTCCCTGTTTGCTCCCATCAGGGTGGAAGGGTCCGATGAGTCTCAGAGCTTCCACTATCTTCCCTCCAAGGATCGCAAGTTGGACTCCCAAGTATCCTCTATGATTGGTATGCCATCTATCTCTTCCGACAACCTTGTCACACATGCCTTCTGTCTTATCTCCTCTATGTGTATGCATCAACATTTCCTTTCCTGTCTCTCATAGAGATTTTTTTTCGAAGAGGCCCTACATTGTGCCGCCATAGCACATTTGGCGTAGATTTGGCTTGAGATCTTTTGGTAGTCTTCACCTCTTTTCCAAACTTTTCAAGTGGAAGCCTTGAGGTTTCCATGATTACTATGGTTATCAGTTCTCCTATGGATTTGCAACTTCCCTTTTCACATATGTACATTGTATTCAAGCCTCGATCCAAGGAGCTCATCCGTTAGTGTCAATAGCTCTTTGGTCCTTCCTTCTCTATTTGATAGTTGTACCGTTGTTGTACTAAGTATTTGTTTATGAGTGAAGTGCTAGTAGTTACTATGTCTAATTACTCTTGAACAATTCTCACTTACCCTAAAAGATCTACCAACCATCGTCTACAAAATCCAAGAATATCTTGAAAAGTCATCAATAAATGTTACGAAATGCCTGAATCCTTGTATACAATCTCCTCTCATGGATACATTAACATCATAATATATGATATGCGATTTGTTGGCAGTAGTGATGTATCCATGCTTTTTGAAGAGTTGCTTGTGAGGCTTTCCTTCAAGACATTCTTCACATGAATTTGCATCATTTGAAAAAGTAGAATCAAGTAAACTCTCCAGCATACCTTGATCTTTGATGTGCTGAGAGCTTTGTAACTGACATGGAGAAATCTACCATGCCATAACTTCATACTTTCTTTAGGTTTAGAAGACTTGGCAACGCGACTAATTTCGGACAGCACAAACATATCACTTCTATTTTCACCTTATAATAGATAATGCTCCTCATTATGTGTGAGGATATTGCATGAATCTTTCTTAATATGATAACTTTATAACCATTTTATAAGGAAGTAGAAATAGAAAGCAAATTCTTCATTTTTGGAATATAAAGAACATTAGAAATTTTGAAATTTTTGTTTACGCTTGACTTTAAATTAACCTTGAACACCTACAACATCCAAATCATGACCATATGGTATGGTCATCCATTTATGTGAAGAGTTAGTAAGGGAAGTAAAAACTTTCTTGCAACCTCTTTATGCTTAGTAGCTCCATAATAAAAAATCCAAGGATTTTCAAAGATTGCATTTAATGTTTCTTGATCAAAAAGCTATTTCTTCAATTCTGACACATGCATAAGATTCTGCATTTGAAGACTTAGGGTTTGAACCATCTTGAGCATCATTCACTAATGCTCTTTTCTTCTCATTAAAAATCCTCTTTCTGCATTTTGCTCTAAAAAGATCTTGTTTCTTGCAATGATGACATATATCTCTTTTTTTTAAGGTGGATGTAGTGGAAGTAGACCTCTCTTTGGGTTTGGAAGAAGTACTTAAATTAGATGTGGAAGAAGATATAGAAGAAGACTTTAAAACAAAAGTCTTACTTTCTTTTTTGCTTTTTGAAAGAGGCCGCGGAGAGAAACGTCGTGGTGTCTCGGTTGCTCCAAACGCCAAGGGAGTGGGCTGCTACGTGAGGAGAGAGAAAGTAGAGAGAGAAACCTGCACAGAAATTTGGAGAAGAAGATGGAGAAGCTGAACTTGAAGAAGTCCCAATCAAGTTATGAGAGATTTGGGACCAAGTCTTATTGATAAGTGACTTTTAGGTCATTTGGGCATGTTCACACATGGCCAATGACCAAAAGTCATAAAAATAATGTAAATGCCTATAACTCCCCAATTTGGGGTCCGAAAAATATAACAAAAATATGTCTGGAAAGCTCTCGAAAGGAGCTTTCACATGGAAGGGTCAAAATATACAAAAGGAGAGTCCTTGGGGCCTTTATCCCCAACAACCTCCCACTTAAAGGACGAATGAGGCTCCTTTAAGCTAAGTAACTCCCACCATGTGTATACATGGCTGATGTTGTGCCTTGGGTAGACACTTCATGAGAGCATCTGTAGGATTCTATGAAGTATTGACCTTGATCAAAGTGATTAGGCCATCCTCTAACACCTCTCTGGTGAAGTGGTATCTCACATCAATATGCTTTGTGCGAGCATGAAACATGGCATTCTTTGCCAAACATATGGCACTCTGGCTATCGCATCCAAGAACAGGTGCCTTTTCAGGCATCCCAAACTCACTCCACAAGCGGGCTAACCAAATGGCTTCTTTGGAAGCCTCTGTGGCTGAAATATATTCAGCCTTTGTAGTAGATAGTGCAACTATCGTCTAAAGTCTAGAGCACCATGAAATAGCTCCACCTGCAAGGATGTATACATAGCCACTTGTGGACTTGTGTGTGTCCACATCACCTGCCATGTCTGAATCACAAAATCCTTTTAATTCCAATGGACCCTTTCCATAACATAAGCATTTACTTTTGGTCCCTTTCAAATATCTCAAGATAGATTTGACTGCGTCCCAATGAGCTCTACCAGGATTAGCCATGAACCTGCTAACAACTCCCATTGCATGAGCAATTCTGGCAGAGTAGCAACCATAGCATCCATAAGTGAACCACAAGCTGATGCATATGGAACACTCTTCATGTAATTGGCTGCATCATCATCTTTGGGACAGTCATCCTTGGAAAACTTAACATGTGGCTGCAATGGCACTCCAAGAGGCTTAGCATCAGCCACATTAAATCTGTCCAGCACTTTTTCAATGTACTTTTCTTGGGATACCTGCAAAGTATGCTTCTGCCTATCCCTTTTTATACGCATACCAAGAATATGCTGAGCTTCCCCAAGGTCTTTCATTGAGAATGCAGAGTTCAGCTGCTGTTTTAGAGCATTCAGAGTGCTCTTTTTCTTCCCAGCCAGCAGCATATCATCTACATACAGTACAAGAATAAGTGGGCTGCCATCTTCATCCTTTTTGGTGTACAAACAATGATCTGCATGGCTTCTTTTAAACCCATGTTTGAGCATGAATGTATCAAACTTCTTATACCATTGTCTGGGGGCCTGTTTCAGCCCATATAAGCTCCTTTTCAGTTTGCATACCAGATGCTCTTTTCCAGGAATGGCATATCCTTCTGGCTGTTTCATGTACAGCTCTTCGTCTAAATCACCATGCAGAAAGGCTGTTTTAACATCCATTTGGAATAACTCCAAATCCAAGGCAGTTGTGAGAGCAAACAACACACATAAAGTGGTCATTTTCACCACTGGAGAGAACACTCCTTGGAAATCAATGCCCTCTTTTTGGGCATATCCCGTAGCAACCAACCTTGCCTTATACTTGGGTTTGCCGTCAACAGTTTTGATTCTGTACACCCATTTGTTGGGAATGGCCGGGCTTCCTTTGGGTAACTCAACCAAATCCCAAGTATCATTTGCATGCAAGGCCTTTATCTCTTCCTGCGTGGCTAATTCCCACTTCTTCTTGTGCTCACATAGCTTTGCCTCTTTATAGGTAAGAGGCTCACCCTCATCTGATAACAGAATATAATGTATAGAGGGATCACATCTATTCACTGGCCTCCTAGGACGTATAGATCTTCTTACCCAATGATCCACATTACTAGGCAATGGATCTACATCAGGAGGCACGTTAACTTCTTCATTGTTAATGGGCTGCTGTACATCATTTCCAGCCCTGTTTTCAGCATGAATAGGTGGCTGCATATGCCCTTCAGGAACCTCATCTTGCTGTCCATTATCTTCTGGTTCAAAAACCACTGGATCATCAATATTTTCAGTCCTTTGTGGTGCATCATGAGGGTCAAAATTGGGCCTAACAGGTGGCTGGTCATGCTTAAATCTGACCCTTTTATGGTCATCTCTTGAGGCACTATTGTTTTGAAGCAGCCTCGCCTCATTAAAAACAACATCCCGACTGCGTACAACTTTCTTGAGCTGAGGTATCTAAATTCTATAGCCCATCTCACCTTCTTCACCATATCCCATGAAGAGGCCTTTTATGGACTTAGCATCAAGTTTGTTTCTCAACCGAGACCTTATATGCACAAAAGCCTCGCAACCAAAGACATGTAAGTGATCATATGAAGCAGGTTTGCCAGACCAAACCTCTTCAGGGATGTCACCTTTCAAAGACATGTGAGGGGATCTATTGTATATATGTATTGCAGTTTTGAGTGTCTCTCCCCAAAATCCACGAGGGAAATTAGCTGTGGACAGCATGCATCTCACCCTCTCACAAAGTGCCCTATTAAAGCGTTCAGCCACTCCATTAGAAGAGGGGCTATATGGAACACTAAGCTCCCTCTTAATGCCCAAATTTTCACAAAATTTCTTAAATTCAGCACTTGTGTACTCACCTTCATTATATGTGCGTAGGCATTTCAGCCATTTACGTGTTTGGGTGGTCACAAAGGCATGAAAACGCTTAAACGCAGCAAATGCTTCATCCTTAGACTTAAGCAATTGAACCCAAATTTTTCTAGAGAAATCATCAACAAAAGAAATGAAATACAAAGCATCCCCCGTAGATTTAGTAGGCATGCTACATACATCAGAATGAACAAGATCAAGTGCACAAGACTTATGAGACACACCAGAGTAAAAGGAACATTTTACTTGCTTTCTATTGACATTCATTACAAAAATCAAGCTTTGTGCCTTTAGCATCAAGCTTCTTTAAGTTACAAAGCCTAATGGGACCCTTTTGGTTCATATGGCCAAGTCTCTTATGCCACAACTCCATATGGGAGTGAACTTCAGCCAAAGCAATAAACTTCTCTGATAAGGCTTTTCCATGCAAGCAATAGAGAGTTCTCTTCTTTGTGAAAGGACCTTCTTTGTGCCTTTCACAATCAGCCTTGATCCCTTTGTCATTTTCCATGATCCTCTCTCAAAGAGAATGCTATAACCATGCATATCCTTTTGACCCACAGAAAGCAAGCTTTTCTTGATCCTTGGTACATAACGCACATTATGCAAGACCAGCTCGTTAGTGCCATTTGTAGAGAAATGCACTATGCCAATACCCTCAATGGAACATGCGTGATTGTTTCCAAGGTATACATGGCCATGGCTTCTTGCAATAAGATTAGAAAAACACTCCGATAGGAGTCACATGAAAAGAAGCACCAGAGTCAATAATCCATGTCTGGGCCAATACATCATTAACGGTCAACATCGACATGACATCGACATGTCTTGTGAATGAACATTTAGAGAGGAATCAAATGCAATATCGTCAGCTGATAAAGTAGTGCATAAAATATTCTCAACATTTGGCAGCTCTTCTATGACTACATTAGAGGCTACATTGGCCTTCTCCTTGTCCTTTTGGCTGTCGTGTGCATCAGTCTTGTTTTCTTTCTTCTCCTTCTTCTTATCTCCAACATTCTTCTTTCTTTCAAGCTTTGCCTTGTAATAGTGGCAATCAGATTTCTTGTGGCCTTTCCTTCCACATTGATAGCATGTCACATCATTGCTTTTACCCTCGCTGCTATTACCCCTTTCCTTGCTCTTACTCTTGTTCCTTTGTGCATTATTACTCCTCTTATCTGTTCTTCCTCTAACCATGTTGGCTGAGCTTCCACCTTCACCACCTGCTTATCTTCATCAAAGGTCAGGTTGGGGTTATTGGACAATGAGACTACCAATGTCTTCCAAGAGTCAGGCAATGCCATAAGCAAGAAAATGGCTTTAAGCTTGTCATCGAATGGAGCCATACCTGAGTCTTGCAACTGTGACAAAGTACCTGTAAAGAGAGATAAGTGTTCAACTGCACTCCTTGACTCATCTAGCTGCATACCAACAAGCTTCTGCATCAAATGCACTTGGTTAACAGGCGTAGTGTTTTCATAAGTTTCTTTTAGCTTTGCCCATATTTCTGAAGCAGAGGTCAAACCTTTGAGATCTACCAAGATTTCATCAGAGACAGCCATCTTGATATATGTAACGACCTTCTTGTTCAAGATCAACCATGCATCTTGTGACATGTCCTCTGGTTTTTCTAACTCCAATGCTCTGTCACAATCCTTCAGAAAGAGAATACCTTGCATTCTCTCCTTCCACAAGTCGAAACGTGTTCCCTCAAATCGTCGAATCTCAAATAGATTCTTCACATCCGAGGAAGATGATGCCATAATTGCACAATGAAGAGGTTAGTGTTCTGAAATTTGGGGCAAAACACCAAAATCAGGGTACCACCTCTAAAAATACTGCACAATAGCTTCAAACACTTGTAGGAGCAAAATGGAGCACAAAATCAAAATTTGAAATTTTTTGAAAAAGTGTAGAAAATTCCAGCAAGTTAATTTGTGCTGGAAATCAACAAATTTGACTTCTTTTGACCTCAATGTGCGTACATAAGGCTATAACATAGTCTTTAGAACCAAATAGGAGCAAAAGCCCCAAATATTCTTCAGAAATTTTTGAAACTCTCAGAAAAATGCCACAAATTGCTGTACATAAACAATTTCTTTTGCTATAATTCAATACATTGAAACACCTGTTTAGACTTGCAAAACACCTGAAAACAGCCTTCTGTTTAGATGCCCAAAGTGATCCTTTTGGCCCCAGAGCAACTTTCTTCGCAATGAAACTCTCTAAAAATCATAAAATTTGCTTCAGCTTTGCTCCGGGCTGAAGTAATCCTCCAGAAACAACACCTTTATCGTGAAAAAAGAAGATTTTTCGCGATGAAATTCTCTCAAATGCAAGAAAACACTTCAACTTAACATAGGTTGAAGTAGAAAAGCACTTGGAGCAACTTTGTCGCGATAGAACAACTCAAGGCTTTGATACTAGTTGAAAGAGGCCGCAGAGAGCTATGTCGTGGTATACTCGGTTGCTCCAAACGCCAAGGGAGTGGGCTCCTACGTGAGGAGAGAGAAAATAGAGAGAGAAACTTGCGCAGAAATTTGGAGAAGATGGAAAAGCTGAAGTTGAAGAAGTCCCAATCAAGTTATGAGAGATTTAGGACCAAGTCTTATTGATAAGTGACTTTTAGGTCATTTGGGCATGTTCACACATGGGCAATGACCAAAAGTGATAAAAATAATGTAAATGCCTATAACTCTCCAATTTGGGGTCCAAAAAATATAACAAAAATATGTTTGGAAAGCTCTCGAAGAGAACTTTCACATGGAAGGGTCAAAATATACAAAAGGAAGAGTCCTTGGGGCCTTTATCCCCAACACTTTTCTTATTCTTCTTCTCTTTCTTTGTAGTCTCCTTCTTCTTCTTATCTCTTGACGATGATACCATAGCTTCATCATTCTCATCTATACTCTTTTGTTGATCTTCGTCTTGAAGTAACAGGAATTGCAAGTCTTCAAATGAGACTTCTCTATCTCTTGTAGAGAGAGAAAGAGAAGTAACTAAAGAACCATAGGTAGATGGAAGTGAATGTATGAGAGTATTTATCATCTCTTCATCGTATATGCTAACTCCAACATTAAGAAGTTGATCACATAAATCCTTAAGTTTCAAAATATGAGATTGAACTAACTCACTAACTTTTGTCCTCATGTTGGTTACTTTTCTCCTTAGATGAGCCTTACTTTCACCATTTCTACTTCGATAGAGATTCTCTAACTCCAAGCAAAGCCTCATGAGAGGTTTTGCATGACTTGATTTGAGGAATGATATGTCTCTTGACTCCCATAGCAATATATGAGATTGCATGTGCATTTCTAGAGTCCCTATTAGACTCCTCTTTTGTAGGAAGTAATTTGATAGCTTCTTTGACTTTCAATGATGAGAGGACCTCTTCTTCTTCTTCTTCAACAATATCTTGTCGAGCACAAATTGGTGCAACATGTTGCTTGGATGATGAAGGCTGAAGCTACATCTTTTTGAGCTTGTCTTGGCCTAAGGTACTTGCCATTGACAATATTCCATAAGTTCTTTGCAACTAACAAGTTCATCATCATAAAACCGTTTGGATAATTAGACATTCTATCAAGTTTTTCTTCTCGATCCAATCTATCTCTATAGTCACTCATCTTGAGTACAAGGGTGTATGTCAACTATGCTCAGAGACTAAATGTTGGAAGTGTAGTAGGCCGAAATAATAGTCACAGGTTAATGAAGATCTTTCCAACACTTGAACCGTAGTACATAATACACCTTGAATTAATCAAATGAGATGAAGGACAATAGAATAGAGAGAAGATAACTATGAAAGTATAGCAACTAAATGCTAACTACATACTAATTAAAATGCTAAATGTCAATATACAATGTGTATAATGATAGACAACTGAATTTAGGCTGAATGAAAAGGGTTCTAGGTACAGAATGTAGAGAGAGAGAGAGAGAGTGCTTAAGAGGTAGTATGTGAGAGAATGTGCAATATGAAGTGTGTAAATTATAAAAAACAGTTATTACAGCAAACCCCAATCTGAAATTAGGTCTTGTCTCATGTGAGCAGCAACTATGGCATCTTTTTGTGTTGAAATGGTAGGTAAGGACCTGATATAGCAGCAACACATGAAGAAACCCTGAAGTAAGTATCATATATTCAGAGAATCAGCAAACACACATAGATTTGTGAAGAAGAACGAACGTATGCTTCCAAAAACTCCTCCAAATCTGCATATACTCCTCCTAGAGTCCGCATAGTTCAAAATCCTAGTGGTTGTGTGTAAAGAGCTACACAATTGGATGATCCACAGAGGCCATAAGGCCTTGTTTATATAGCCTTGATCCCTCCACAAAAAGCTCCGTTGAAAAGCTTCGGAAAGCTCAACGTAAAGCAAAAACAAAAAGAACCTTAGATGTGCTTTTGCATGTATTGTGCCAAAAACTTCGGTAATGTCTTTATTTGGGCAATTTAGTTTTTGGATCATTTCTTTTTTGATTATCTTGATTCTCCATCCCTTGTTTGATTAGCTTTTTGTGGATTAAATCTTGGCCATTCTTTGATAATAATATGAAAATAAACTTGAAAGACAGAATTAGGGTTTGACTTTTGGCTGATTTTTAGGTGCCTCATGATGCAATGTTAAATAGCATTTTAAAGCTCTTTCAGAGTACTATCCAAGGAGCCAATAAAATTTTTTGACCATCTATGATCGAAATTCGACTTAGTCCTTAAATTAGGGTTGCTGGAATTTTGACAATTTGGGATATTTTGACATTGTTTTCCAACACCATATTGGTTTTTTCTCAAAAACCTCATAAAAGATGAATGAGAGTTTATTCCATGGAAAAGTTTTTCAAGTTTCCAAGATAATATGATGGCCAAAGCTTTCACATTATTTATGGCCCATCTTTTCTAATCTTGTTAGACAGACCTAATGGCAAGAGCATTCTCCGGTAGCTTTCGTACGACTTCCATCTCTATTAGGTGTTTACCTAGGTCCCTAAGATCTTCGTAAATTACATGATACTATCCCATAACCCTCTTACTATCAAAAGATTATTGAGCATAAAACTTTAAAATGGATAATTGTCGATTCCATCTTAATGCTCTTCAAGAAATAGGATTCTTAGGTCGGTTTGTGGCTTAGTAGATATAGAAGCTTCATGTAGTTGTTGCACGTCTTCTACCTTGGTCCTATCGAACTTGGTAAATTACGTAGCACTATATCTGAGAGACCTCTTACTATCAAAAGATTCTTGAGCATAAAAGTCCAAAATTGATAATTGCAACTTCCTTTCAAACGCATTTCAAGAAATAGAATCTCCAAAATTATTGGATTGATCATAATCATCCATGACTTGGATAGATTAAGATATAAAGGCTTTAAACAAGATAAGGTTTATGCACTAAGCAAGAAACCCTATGACCTTAATTAATCTTGCCAAAGCAAGTCTAACTCTTCACTTTAGAAGGTGATTGGTACACAAGTAATGACAATACCTACAAGGACACAAGCAAGTCAAACTAAATTGTTCGAGAGTACTAGATGGTGTTCCTCTTCCAATGTCAAAACTAGGGTCTAGGATGCTTATGCAAGGAATCCAAAGACCTAGGTCATGAGCAATACTTGCTAGGTAGTATGTTGTAAAAAATTCTTTAAATGCACTTAGATACCTAGAGCAAATCAAATACTAAGAGAGAGCAAATCTATCACTTAAAGGAGCAAAGCGATCAACCTTGTTTCTCCCCAAGGTATGCTAAGCCTAAAAACAGATGTGGACTATTTAGGGAACAAAAGATGTTGGTTTTTAGGTCTACAATTTCACTTCAGATTGCACATATTCTCCCACATAATACCTCTTAGGCATTCTTTCTATACATTTTGTACCTAGAACCCTTTTCATTCAGCCTATATTCAGTTTTGTTTCATTACACACATTGTATATTGAAATTTAATATCTAATTAGTGTGTAGTAAGCATTCAGCTGCTACACTTTCAAAAAGTGTTTTATCTCTATTCTATTCTTATTCTTCTCATTTAAATTGGTCAAGGTGTGTTATATCCTAAGGTTCCAAGCATTGGAAAGATCTTGGAAATTACCTCTGCTTATTATTTGGGTCTACCACACTTCTAACATTTGGTATCGGGACATAGTTAACATACACCCTTGTGCTCAAGATGAGTGACTATAGAGATAGATTGGAGCAAGAAGACAAGCTTGATGAACTGTTTGACTGTGCAATCGGGAGTTTTATGATGTTGAACTTGCTAGTTTCAAAGGACTTATGGAATAGTGCCAACGGTAAGTACCCTAGGCCAAGGCAAGCTACAAAGGATGTTGCTTGTTTATCTAAACAGCTGACTCCAATTTTTGCTCAATAGGAGGTTGAAGGAGAAGAAGAAGAAGTCCTCTCATCATTCAGAATAAGAGAAACTATCCAACTACTTTTTACAAAAGAGCAGTCTAGATGGATTTCTAGAGATGCACAAGCACTCTCATTAATTGCTATGGGAGTCAAGAGGCATATCATTCCTCATATTAGGTCATGCAGAACCTCTCGTGAGGTTTGGTTGGAGTAAAAACTCTCTATCAAAGTAGAAATCCTAGAAGGAAAGCTCATTTGAGGAGACAATTAGCCAATACAAAGATGAAAGTTGGTGAGTCAGTTTAGTCATATATTTTGAAACTTAAGGATTTACGTGATTAACTTCTTAATGTTGGAGTTAGCATATTTGATGAAGTGATGGTGAATACTCTTATCAATCTAGTGCTTTCTTATTAGCATGTACCTTTGACAATGAGGTTGGTTTTCCTTCCAAAATGGTAATGAGAATGAAGTGTTATTTCCTTGTATGGAAACCTCCTCTTTTTTTTTTTTTTTTTTAAATAAATTTTGGTTTTTGTGGCACCTCCACTTAATTTATCATTGGGAAAAGTAGCCCTTTTCTCTTTTAGGGCGGATGATGCATGGATCACTAACCCTCAAATTTTAGTACAAAAATGTCATGAATAGTATTATGAGGTGCTAAGATCCTTTACATTGGATTTGGCTAAGCAGAGGCATGCTATGGATTAGATTATGTTGTATGTGACTCTGTCTTGCCCTTTGAAAGACTTAGAAAACAGTAAACCATATGACGGTCAAGAATAACTCCTTGCTTTGCATCAATTGGTTGAGAATAAATGCTTAGTCAAGATGGCCTATTGAAGTAATGCATACCTATGGAGAATCATTCAAAACTTTTGGTGACTTCAACAACTAAAGAAATTTGGTCTATTTTCCTACCACTTACTCTGCTTGAGAATTGTTGACACTGAAGTTCACCGCGTTCCTTCAGAGTCCAGACAGGTTCTTGGCAGTAATTCACATCAATTCTTCTATTTTTAAGTCACTTCTAGGCCTATGTAGACTATCTTCTGCAGAGGCATAGTCCGCTGTACATACAAATAAAAGGATCATATTTAAAAAAAGGAGGTATCTTTATCAGTCTGTCTATGGGTCTGTTTATGTATGAATGTATGCTTATATGTTTTGTTGTTTGTTTTCTTTTCCTGTTCAATTATCTTTGACTGTTATTCATTTTTTCTTCTCGGTTTCTTTTGAAGTCTTTGTGTGTTATTTTGCTGTGGTCTTGTAATTACTAGTGTGTATGTGTACATGTGTGTGTGTTTCTAGACTTCTATTTGGAAGCTTAAATTACCTTGACTTAAGGAAGGTGCATGTCCTTAGTTAGATTGAGGGATTGCCGTTCTGATCTGCATGTAGGTTTTTGCTGAATGCTTTTAAACATTTTCCTACGAAACACTTATTTTTAGGTCCTTTATATAATTTCTGTACTGATGATGGCTTCCTTAAAGTTTACCTGTTTGTGTGAGAGAATATTTATCCAATATGCTGTTAGACGAACAGTTTGAGTGGTTTTGGTGTTTACTGTTTTCACTCTTTCGCTATAGAGACTGACTTAACATTATTGGTGTTTTTTGTAGGAGTGTTCAGATGAAGATGTTCTCAACAGGTTGTCATATCGAATGCAGCCAAATACAGATGTCCCAATGCCTGAGGTATGTTGTTAGACTGTTGACAGTCCAGATAATATAGTTATGCTGTTTAAAGAAGTGTTATGTTGTTGCATCATTTCCCAGGCAGGTGGCAGGAAATCAACACTGAGGCAAGCAAAAGTCGTGCCACATTGAACTGTTGGGATGGGAAGCTAGGGCCATCGGCATTTTGATGGGTAGATGAGCAGGCAAAATGGGAAACTTGTCTCAGAAGCTTCTATCACAGCAGTGCTAGATCGTGGTTATTCAAGGGATTTTGGATTTGCTAATCTTGATCAAGGTGTGTCCCTGATTATCACAATTGAGGGGTGTATTTTCCCTACCTATGAGGGTCTGAGAAGCGAGATCACAAAGGGTGAGATTTGAATTTTGAAAATGAAGGAAATCGGGATGACTGTGCTTGCTACTTGCTTATCGTGTTTCCATCTTACATTCTGGTCTTGTATATAAATTATGGTATACAGCTTATTTCTTGAGCGCCGATTTTGTTTCAGTGTCATGAAGTGTGGGTTTGTGTACACTATATTTGCTTTTTCTTAATTTATTTTATTTTATTATTTTAATAAATAAATCTCAAATGAAGGCAGCTGCAGAACTACTGCTCAGTTAAGATTGATAAGTGGGGCCAGGGTAACAAGTGATATATGTTCAAAGGTGGCACATACAAGGAGACACTGCCATCAATATATACAATGTTATGTCACTTTATAGCATTATGACTGTTGTTGATCCCTTTGTATCTCTATGTAATGATGTAATTGGTGTGTTCACCACAATTATGGGAAGTCGATGCAAGATGCCTATACTTACAACTTTTGCATCTCAAATGTATGCAACTGAAGACGACCTCTTAAATTCAAGAGTAATAAGTGGGTCATAGAAAAAAGTGATGTATTCAAAGGTGGTGCATATGAGGAGAGACTGATGAAAACGTGATAATGTTGTGTCACATTGTAGCAGTATCACTGCTATCAATCCCCATGTACACCTAACTTGCATGGGAAATAAATGCAACATTTAATATATATTGTTGTGCTGTGTATTGCACTTATATTTTGTATATAATGGCATGCTGTGTATTGTATAGAGTGCTATGTGGCAGGCATTCTCTCTGGGGGGCAGAGGATAGAGAAGATAATATTTTGAAGGTCAGGACTGGAGTCCACATTACATAAGATTGGATCATGCTTTATGAATGACCTACTTCTATTTGGACATCTTGTGTATCTGATGTATCTTGAGAGGTGTGAAGTGTGTTATATTTTTTGAGAAGCTTAAGTCTCACTTGATTATGAGCAGTGGTTTGTTGAGCTCAAAGGTGGTCTTTAAGTAATCATAAACAGTGCAGTGTCCTTTTATGCACAGTGCACCTTTCACTGCTGCAATCGCTCCACTGCCCCTTTAAAATTATCCTTGTTAGTACTTTGATTCATCTTGAAATTTATGTTTGTGGCACTAATGGACATGTAGATTATTTAGAAATTTTATCCGAGTGGCAATCAGTGGATGTGTGTACATCATCAGCTCTTTCGACTACGCATTTGTCACAATTCTTTGGCTTCTTGTGCTAGGCTTCATTATGGTTGTGTTTGCTCATCACTTCTGGTAGTGATAGGAGCTTGCTCACAGAGCTTTCTTTAAGTTTTCAATGAGTGAGTGTAGTGTGTGTGCGCGCGCGTGTGTGCATGTATTTGTTCTAAGTTGCCACTGTCAAGCATTGGTTATATTATGGGGTATGCCTTAGTATATACTGGACATTATGCTTGAGGATGCCTTAGTATATGCTGGACATTATGCATGATGGAGCTGAAGGCTACGTAATCTTGTGGTTTACTGCCATGGGCTGATAATTGCATGTCCTTTTTGAGTGAATCTGGGGTTTGCCTGGTCTTATCTTGATACGTTTAACAGCTATGATAACAGCAAGTCCAACTCTTAAGCTTCCATAGGCTGATGGAAGTGAATTTGATGTCTTTGTCTATTTCAGCTTCAGCTCATTGAAATGAGATGGGTCAATGAGCCTCGAGCACACTTTATTGGCCCTGCAAATTGAATGGACATTATTGCTAGCTAGCATATCTAAATTTGTTGTGGGCATCGTTTACATAGCTTTTCCATGATAAGACTGTGGTGTGATGTGATTGGAAATTTGGAAGATGATCTGTTGGGACAATGATTGCAAATGGATTGGAAACAATGTCTACTGGGATTTGTGTGTCACCACTCATACCTAGCTCTCCATGGTAGACCAACAAATATTTCAGTTCTTTGACCCTTAAAACATGTTGAAGCCCCCCCCCCCCCCCCCCCCCCCCCCCCCCCAAACGGCCCCCCAAAAGAAAACCCCAGAAAGAAAAGAAAGGAAGGACCTTTTTCATATGAAAGTATTATGTTTGTAGACCTCTTTGTTCGAGCAGAGTGGAAGTAGCCTGTCAGTCTAGTTAGTATTTGTAATTGTGTGAAAGGACATGAACTACTGTGACACTTTAGAGTTTTCTGCATGGGGTCGTATGTAATAAACATTTTGCATTGAAGCCCTTTCTGCATGTCTGTGTGCTCTTGCAGCCTTGCAATAGCCGGTGTAATAGATGTGAGTGCTCCTTGTTTTTCGGAATTTATAGTCATTTATTTGCTTTTCCCTAGTGTATCACTTGCAGGTTTGATAAGGCAAATTTTTGATAAAATATTGTTACTCAGCATTCAAGAAAATGAGTGCACAAGGGTTTGCTTTTCTCAATTTCAAGTAGAGCATTTTCCAACTTGTGAGTAGACCATGAATAGCATCACATCTGTTTGTATAGAAATTTGGACGTATATTGTATTTCCAATTCAAGTCATTTCATGGTTCTTTCATTGATGGAAAATATGTTATGCTGATTGAAATTGTGTTGTGCCATCCATCACGTTGGTCTTTTATTCCTTTGTTTGTATGATATTATTTTCATTACCATTCACATTCTTCTTTATGGTCGATAACAGTGGTCTCTTTGATGTTGGAAAATGGAGATAACTTGGATGGAACAAAGTATTCTCTCTGAAATCATATGACTCGTGTTAGCATCAAATGTATGTGTGTGCGCATGTTTTTTTTTTCTTCTTTTGAGTGGTGAGTATCTTCATTGTTATAATTATTATATCTTTAATTTCAATCCGTCTGCAAAATATTATGATGGTGCTACATGTGCAGGTTGCAGTATTTCAATGAAGGATGCGTGCTATACATTGGTAAACTTGCATTGAATTAGAAATATGGGGTGAGAGTTGCATATCGAAGCAACTATAGTGTTAACATGCTTGGGATGATTTATGGGCACTTAATCAAACTAAAAAATTTTCAAGTGTAATTGGTTGTTGAGCTGATGGTTAAGTAATTTTGTGTTTGACTACCATGAGATTACAGTTGTACTTCTTCTATGCCCAGACTCATATATGTGTGTGTTTGTACACACACACACACACACACACACACACACACACACACGAATCAGGCCTTTTGGCCTTCATAGTTTGATGGAAGTGAATTTGATGTCTTTACATAATTAAGCTTCACAAGCTCATTGAAATGAGCTGGATCTATGGAGCCTCTAATATACTTCATTGGAGTGTTCATGCAGTTTGAATAATTGACATTATTGCTAGCTAGTCTATTTAGATTGGGTTGCAGGCATTACTGTGATACCTTGTTCCATGATGAGATGTACCTATAGGAGCCTCAGGTGACATAATCAGAAAAGTGAGCTTTTGGAACAATGGTTAAAAATTAGTTGAAAACAATCTCTATTGGAATGTATGTGTGTCAGCACTCAAGCTCTCTATGACATAACAGAAAATATCTCCATACCTTTGCAATAGACACACATTAAGATCGTCCGCCTGTCCCCCCTCTTTTTTTTTTTCCCCCATGTGACAGTATCAGCCGGTGTTTAAGTATTCTTATAATGATGTGTTAAAGGACATGAGCTACTGTGACACTTCATTTTTCTACATGATTTTCATCTCAATGCTTGTATATGCCTCCTAGATCCTCACTGGAATACATGTTATTCACATTATATACATTTTCGTGCCTAGTCATTTTTTCATGTGTCACATAATGTGTA